>BLKR01013076.1:0-13866 GCA_011170035.1 Teleogryllus occipitalis | reverse complement strand
TACCACTTACTTTATGAAATATTATCAATTAAGTTTACACATTAAACAACAATTTTTTAAAAATTAAACATTATCATTTTCTCATAAGTGAATTATATGGAACTATTGGCAGAAATAAAGTTGTTTTACTTCAGCTCCCTCATCACTCGTTCACTGGGATTACTTTGCGGGTGACGTACTGCCGTAATTTGAATGGAAATCCCCAAAATTTCTTCCCTCCACTTGTCACTGGTAAATTGCGTTCCTCGGTCACTCAATATCCTTACCGGTTTTCCATACATTCCAATAAAGCGTTTAACTTGCCGGACGCAGCTGGTTGCGTTGATTTTTTTTATCGGAAAGATCTGCACGAAATTAGAAAAAAAAAACATCTAATATCACCAACAAATGCTGATTGCCGAACTTGGCCTTTGGCAGCGGACCGTACAGATCTACAGCGTACAAATCCCGGGGCCCTCGTGGCAAAATGGCTTGCCATTCCCCTTCATAGCGTCTGTTCGGCTGTTTTGTTCTCTGACACACGTCACAAGAACTCGCTAGCTGCCGCACTTCCCTTCCCATGTTTGGCCAATAGCAATAATCCGATAATATCTGGGTAATCTTCCCCCCTCCAAAATGCCCGTAATGTTCATGCGTAGAAACAGCCAACTCCATCCAATCTTCCTCCGGAATCCATTTTCTGAATTTCTCTTCCGGGCCGTTGATTCTTCTCAACAGTATACCCTCGTAGATCTTCCAGGGGTTTTTGTCTTTGTCCTTCCGGATTAGGCTATCACAGTCGCGGCTCGTGGTTTTCTAAATGGGGTAGGCTGCAACTGTTTAATTGCTGGGGATGGGGTGCACCGCAGCACATCTATGTTAACGTTACATACTTATAATATTTGGCTTACGTTAGTTTATTTGTTTATAAATGAAGTCAGCTCTGCTCTCTTTCTGTTCTGCAAAGTAGTCTATGACGAGTTCATTGAAGTTCGGTGACGACAATAACTCCTTTTCAATGGAATACATTGCCAACGCACACTGTCGATCTTTCATTGTGTTTCGAATGAAGGTTTTCATCCTTTTGAGAGTGGAAAAACAACGTTCTGCAAGGGTTTTCACCTGTATCCTCGAATGAAGATCCAAATTGTTACCACGTATATTGTTCACTGAATTCATTTTACAACAAATACACCAACACCAATAAAATCCATAAAACTACCCAACACCACAAATGAAGCAAACGCAGCTACACTAGCACACTATGACTTACGAACAATTCACCTACACCACTAACAAGACAACAGACAACCACTTAAATTTCGTACCATACAAAAACTGCTCTGTGGTGCGTACCTAACGGCACTTCAGAAAGCAGGGCGTGTCGATTTTCCCGCCAGTTCATGAAGTTAATTCGGGGGTAGTACTAGATTTTCATTTATGGGGACAGCAGGGGAACGTGTTCTTTGACAGAGTTTTGTCTACGGTTTTCATTAGGACTTGGTTTTTAATTAATGTATTTGTATACACATTTCGATAAAGGAGTAGCGATCCTACCGCGTATTTGAACAACTAGTTAATGCTCAGTGCTTCTCACTGAGCTGCATAGTATTGCTATCTGGTGAGCACGCCGTTCTTCACACCCTACGCCCACCCAAGCTTCGGCCGCGCCCAGGTCCTGACCCTTGAAGGCTGCCAGGCCGCAGCCTTCGTCCGCCCGTAAGCCTGTGCAGTGAATGCATGACGTCACGCCCTCCTCGTTTTACCTAGGGGCTTATGGCAGAATGAAGTGGGAGCCTAACGCTTTTCTCTTCCCTGTCAACAGCTTCAAATGCGTTACGAACGAGCGTTGTAGCACTGTCATATAAAAATTTTGATATAATTATTACATAATATAACTCAGAAAGCCATTATTAATAAATAAATAAATACATTTATAAATATTTTTTACATTCTTTTGGCGGCGATTTTTGTAGGGGAGGCTCCGCCTTACAGCCTTTAATGACGAGCCGCGCCCTGGGCTATCATCATAAGGCTGACCGGTAACCAACTTAATCACCTCTCGCACAAAACAGTCGCGCTGTTGCATCGCGATCACCGCCCTTGTCCACTGTGAGTTTATTTCCCGCACACGAATGGCTGCCATTATGTTCTCAGACATCCCTTTACTTTTACTCCTTTACTTTTATTCTGGATAAATAATCTGGAAGCAGGTTCTTCCGGCCTTCACAGTATTCAATTTCGAACTGGAATTGCTGTAGCCACAATGTCCAGCGCAACAACGTATCATTGTGGGTATGACTTCTCATGAGGAACGTCAATGCCTTATGGTCCGTTATGATAGTGAATGGACGCCCTACAAACAACGTCCTAAATTTTCGGGTCGCCCAAACAATAGCAAGCGCTTCCAATTCTGTGACTCCGAAATTGAACTCACTTCCTTTTAACGTACGGCTATCTAAAGCGATAACTTGCTGTTATCCGCATTCGCCCTGTTGAAACAATACTGCTCCCAATGCGAACCCACTACTATTAGTCTGTAAATACATACGGCGGCGAAAATCAGGATACTGCACTACATGCGTGCGTTCGAAGGCGTCCACTAACTGCTTGAATGCCTCTTGGCATTGTTGAGTCCATTGCCACCTGCTCCCTTTCTTCAACAAGTGCAATAATGGCACCACCTTCTTCGAATAGTTCTTTATGAAGCGCGCATAGTAATTACAGATCCCAAAAAGTCGGTGCAATCCCAGTACATTCTTGGGTGGCGGCAAGTTTCGAATCAGCTCTCTCTTGCTTTCCTGCATCTTCATACCTGTGCTCGAGATCTCGTGCCCCATAAATTGCACTTTACGACGACAGAATTCACACTTTTCTAAATTTAATTTCAAATTATACTCCTTAAAAATTCCAAACAGCTTTCTTAAATTCTTTAGGTGGAATTTTAAATCAGGTATAATAAAACTTTATTACACAAAACGTGCGGGTGTAATACACGTCATAAGACCAAAATTTTTGATTCTCGATTTTGTGTTATTTTGAAACTTTACTTATATACATAACTTTATATATTGCAATATACGTTTTCGAGATATTATGATCCTAAGGGATTTTAAATGACATTTACATGTTTAGTCGCGCAAAGTGTCACGCCCATTTTTACGTCACCTGCCACTTCACACTTTTTATGACGTCGAAGACTTTTTTTAGGGAAATTTCTGTTGTGGTTGTATTTAGAGCAGCGTGGCAAAATTGCCTCGCGATAGTAATTTGTTTCCTGACATTTTAGCGGCATTGTTTACGTTAACACCATGTAGCTATGAATATAGGGAGATGGAATGACGTCACAAACTTGAAGCCACCTCCGCCATATTGTGAGTCCAAAAAGCTTGTTCGTAGACAAACTGCCTGTGAGTGCTCTGTGGCTTGTAGCTGTGCCTGTGTTTGGCACTGTTTTTAATATTTAAACATTTTCAGAATAGCTAGCTTTCGTAGCAACAGGTCGTTATGGTTACTTGTGTGTCTAATGGCTGTACAAACTGTACGAGAAAACCGGAAATCACTTTACACAAGAAAATAGATATTCCATGTAATTTGGAACATTTAGTAACTTTGTAAGTTATTCGTTAATTTTCGAAATTTTTTCTTAAAGATTTCCTGCAGATCCAAAGCGGAGAGCATTTTTATTTATTGAAGAGATGTACAAAAGCATTTAGGTGATCACGAACATTATTTTTCAGCGTCTTACAAAGAAACGGCGTATTTTGCAGGAAGTGGATACCAATTGCATTCCTTGCCCATCCTTAAACTTAGAGCTTGAGCAATCTGATTTTTTGACTTCAGATGAGAGTATTTTAAGCCTACAGTAACAGAAGGTTGTAATTTGACAGACGTGTTTTGGACCCACCAATATGGCGGACTGCCTTCACTTGCTGAAGACGGATGCGGTTGGTAACGGCACCTCCTTGTATTCATAGCTCCATGGTTAATACCGTGCGTTGTAGTTCGCACATAGTGAGTGGTTTTGTAGTGTCTTAGTCACTACAAAACTCTACTACACTACACTACTACTTAGTCACAGGGTAAAAAAGGCAGAAGAGGTAGTAGAAAAAGATGAAAACAAGAAAGATTCTAGAAACAAAGAGGAAAAGTTCAGAGGTCGAGGAGGAAGATGCTGACGAGCCAGAATATGCACCAGGATTGTGTTAGATTTTTTTACAAAACCTGCATTTCCCGAATATTGGTATTTTTTGTCATGTATCTTTTTCTCAGAAACTATTGCACATAACTCTATGAAATTTTCACCACTTATGTATCATGTTTTTGCCGTGATTTGTTGTTTTTATGTAAGAATTCAATTATTCAAAACTCATATTAATTATATTTACAAAAAAGTTTTTAAAAATAGTATGTTGGAAAAAAATTAAACAATGTAAATGAAGTTGAACCGTTGTACAAAAAATGGTATGTGATATGTGAAAAATGGTATGAAGTGTGGTACGTAAAGAAAATTTGCTATAAAAATAGTGTGTAAAATTTCAAAGAGCTTCATAAAATACTTTTAGAGATAAAGGTACATAAACAACGCAAAAAAACATTACAGAGATAAGCTGTACAACCTTCCCTTAACACTAACGTTCATACTATGTTCATTTGAACTTACACCAGTTAATTCCTTATTCTTAATTACAAAGCGATCTATTTTAGCACAAAAAGAAAGAGTACTAGTTATAACTCAAACGATGAACAACACTCACTGTAACTGTGAGACAACCAGACTACCAATAAGATTCATTGTCGAGTCATTCAATTGAAAATTTTAATGTTTGACGTTTGCAAACGCCCTGTATTCTAGCGGATAGATACGGAACTATTAGAAGCTAAACAGAAATACATCTTGGAGTTCCCTGATAAAATGTGCTTCTTTAACGACTGTCCGTCTCTGGACAACACTGGCGCTTAAACTATTCGTGGGATTTTTTCCCAAAATGAATTGCTACATGTCAGGCCCTGACGTCGTCTGCGACCTCATTTTGAGGCGCGTTCTTTTTATAAAATGGATATTGTGTACGCAGAAAAGCTTTTCGTTTGCAAACCCCCTGTAGTGGTTTTTTTAGAAGATAGTAAATTTACATCCCCTTAGGTCAGACAAGGGGCTATCACACTCGCTGGCGCCCACGCGTCACCCGAGAGAAATTTATCTTTTTCACGCGTAAATTCGTGTATTATCTGACACCCCTGACCAGCACCCACTTTGTTAGCTACCCCATGCCCCGTCGAGCTCGCCCGGCGAACAATGCCTCGTCACGTGCATTAGATTGCTACTAACCAACGTAGAATCGTCGACATCCTCAATACAAATTACGAAAAAAGGGCGTCATTCACCCTTACCGTAGCACCGTGGCCCCGCCATCTCTTTCGACAGCCCCCTTCCCAGGAGGATGTCCTGAGTAGATGAAGATTTTCCAGATTCTATGAATTGGCGTTAACAATCATGGAAATCTTCTCGAACAAAAGCAATCCTGGCCTATTTCCGAGACGGGTACGTCGCGAAAGATGAAGAAATGAAAGCTCCATCATCCGATCAGATGAGAATGAAAGAAAATTCTAGAAGCTAGACCATGTGACATCGGCAGCAAATATGCAGTTTAGGCGTCGATGCGAGTTCCGCGTTGCTGAATTATTCAAACGCGACTGGACGAAAGGACAAAAATGATATGGGATCGAGACTTTGCGCGGGAGAACAGGCTTATGAGGGAGCTCTTCGCTGAGCGCAACAGACAAAGAAGTCCGTTGACACTTGGTCAGCTGTGACGCGATCGTCCAATCGACAGCTTGATCGTCTCTGTAGAGACGTCACTGCAGTGACATTCAAGCTCCTAATTGGATGACAGGGTTACAGCTGGCCAAGTGTCAACAGACTGCGAAGAGAGCAGACGAATACTTGACTTTGAAGTGAGCACACGATGTCTGGACTTCGAGTAGATAGACTGATTTTGATTTTGCAGAAAAGACTGCAGAGAGACAGTAATCTTGACTCCAATACTTCAACTTGACCAACAAGTTCTCGCCGCCAACTTTTACTCGCGACTTGAACATTTAGCGATTGCCTATTCGTCTCGAGCGCGCGTAGCAGTGCCTGACAACGAATTATGCAAAAACTTCGCACTTGAAAACAGCGCGGTCGCGGCAGTAACGCCATCATTGGGCGAGCTTCGACGCCGACGCGTGCATTGTGGGCGGTTCTTGCGCCGAGTACCTGGCTGCGCCCAGTCGACCAGTCACCGAGCCATCGCCTGCCCACGACCTCCAGCTCAGACCCGCTGCCATAGTGAATTCCTCTCCGCCAAACAAAAGGCCGCACATCAGCTTCGTTCACGGTGCGTTTATAGTGTCAAAGGACACTGACTTCCTTGAGTGGCGACAACCGATTCAAGACCTCATTGTAAGTACAGAAGTTATATTGTAAATACAAGATACGCGTAATGGAAGGTTTTGTGATAGTGTTGAAACAAAAATGTCGAAGACTAATGAAACGAACTATTAAATCGTCAAGAAAGAAGGAACATGTTATTATAATGCTTGGGAATTGTAATGTGTTTTGTTCATGTTAAAGTGAGGCAGAAAGTGAAAGGAATTGTAGTAGTATTTTAATCAAACATTGAAGAAATAAGTGGACGCCCCTCAGGAAATGCGTTGAACGAAGTACTGTATTTTATTCAGTAACTTACGTTGAGTACACTTGATCCCATTTTATCTGAAAGTCTAACCCAGAGATTCCAATTCTGAAGATATCTCTAGCTCTACCAGGAGCAATACCGTCGAAATCTTTGGCTGCTGTCGAAGATTGGCGTGTAAGGTAAGTTGGTGGACATAGTTCACGACTTCCTGCCGAGCATGCATGGGGCCCAGCCCTGGCAGTACGAGTCCCGAGGCGGGAACGTTATAGAATAGTCTCCAATCAATCTGCCTCGACTCGAAGCTCCGCAAATGTGAAAAAAATTCTTCAAATGCGGGTACTGTACATAAAGCCCCTGCGACATTTTCGATTTTCCTCCGCAAAAATGTATGGTAATATCATCAAGATTGATGTGAATATTGCTAAACGAAAGATAGTGTAAATAAATTTAAACTTGTAGGCAAAGAAGCGAGGGAAACTGGCGGTGCTACAACAGCAGACAAGACCTACTTTCCCCTACAATTTATAACTATACTTCGATTAAAATATTACGTCCGTTGACGTCAGCTGTGACGCGATCGTCCTATCGACAGCTTGAACGTCTCTAAAGAGACGTCATGACAGTGACGTTGAAGCTCCCTATTGGATGACAGCGTCACAGCTGGCTAAGTGGCAACGGACTTAATGTTTTAATGAAAGTACATCTCGCACGTTTGGATGCCATTTATACTGCAGTTTTTACAGAGCAGCCTCCCAAGGTCACTGAAGGTTCGTCACCTCGGTGGCATTTAGGCACGGGTTTTCGCGTCTTTCTCGAACGTGCGGCTAGAATCGCTTCAGCTGCAGCACTGCTTGATATGGTCGCGAACATGCGACACCTAGCAGCACGCCCGAGAAAGACGGGAAAACCGTACCTAAATGCCACCGTGGTGACGGGCCTTGAGTGGAATTGAGAGGCAGCTCTGTTAAAAACCGAGTATACACATTCTTTCGCGGCAAGCGATCTGACAACTTAGGGAGGGCTTCAATAATCGAACACGCAAAACTTTCAGCCGGAGATGGGATTTGAACTGGTTTGGAAAGTTTTGCTGCTAACCATTCTGTTGTCGTGTTGGGTCTTTCAGCACATCGGATGCTCAGATGCAACTTTTTGATGTAACACAAGGCACCTTATTCACCAAAACCTGAAAATCAAATTAGTAAGGAGAAGAAAATGGAAGGATTATAACAATCAAGATACGAAAATATGCTACAAGGTCCTCGTCTACCCAATAACAGGGCTTTGAACTAGGTTCATCCACCAGAAGTAACTTTATTAGATAATTGGACCAAAACTCTTGTCTCCGGAAAACTAATGGTGATACATCTCGAAATTACGCCAAAGCTTTCGACGAGAGTACATGAAAGATTATTCCTTAAACTTCACTCCTTAGGAATTAGAGGAAAGGTCTGGTGGATTCGGAGCTGTCTTCACCAGCAAAGTTTCATGGTTAGAAATAGCAATAGTCTTTTAACATTAGTTACAAGTGTCGTCCCACAAGTTTCAATCATTGAACGAATTCTCTTCATGTTTTATACCCACGATTTGAGAGACTACACTAGGTCAACACGGAACAGTTATGCTGTTATGAAAATCTTAACTAACTAAAGATTTTGAAGTTCTCTTATCTACTTTGGATAAATGAATTGGTAAGGGCTGTGAATGTCTCATCTGGGCCCCAAGAATCCATCTACATGCCTTTGGGAAGTTAAGAGTTAAGATTTCTCGCCAAAATGACCTGGAGGTGTTGATCGCACAAAATATGAAATGGCAACGACACTTAGCAGTTGTGTCTAGGTGAGCCAACAGCCGCTAGCTCAAGATGGGCCGCAGTTTACTCCGAAACGAGCGCTAAGATGTAGAGTATTTCGGCGATTATAATGGACTTGAGTTCTGAATCGGAATCCGAAAGCGAGTTCGATTTAGAAACGTTACGCTAAGCCGTTCTGTTGGAGCAAAAAGGAGAAAGAAGCTATTACATGAAGAAAAGAGAAACAAGGAGAATTTGCTCTAAGGAATTTGATGATGACAAATTCGAGAACTATTTTTAGATTAAAACGTGATCAGTTCAAAGAAGCGCATCTGATCAAAAATGACATTTGTAGAGTACTGCAACACCACAAGGTTCATTGTAACCGAGGAAAAGGGTTTTTAAAGCTTATTTATTTTACAGTATTTTAGTTGTCAATATAACTCGGATTTGAATGCAAATGCTCATTTTTTTGCTAATGCTCTCTTAGAAAATCATCACATTTCTTCATGAATCAGCCTATTTGGAGCTTTCCTGCCAAACTTTATTTTTGCATGTCTGGTTATTCCATATTCCTGCACTTTCAGCGATATTTTTGAAAAGATAAGGCAAACTTGATAATTTATTTAAATGTTAGTGATTAATTAACTATTTTTAAAAAGGTCTTAACTCAAGCTTTTTGAAACTTTCGAATTCCAGCTACCACGGTTCATTAATCACCTCATCATGGTTTGTGTTACAAAGAATTTACAAATATGCACAACTTCAGTTTTTCTTTTATCTTCAGCAAAGTCACGGTGAATCTTCGCAGGAAACTGCGTGCAAGTCACTGCGCTCCGCAGGGTTACCCCATTCATATATCTTTGATCCCGGTGAATAAGCTGATAAGTCAAAAAACTTAATTTTACATGGTTGCAAAACACAACTTTAAATTAATGCTATAAATAAGAGATAACGATATTCAAACAAAACCTACACAAAAAGAGTTTTGTTTGAATATCATTAATCCCTGATTTAATTCATTTAAATGTTTTTTTCTCTCCAGTAAAATTGTGTTGATGACTAATCAGCTTATTCACTAGGATCAAAGATATACTCTATGGCTCATCCTGCACTCTGATGTCGATAAGCGTAGAATTCGCAGAAACTCACCACGAGTCACACTGCGTCACGGACCTATGTCTCATTTTGCGACTAACCTTAGATGAGCGTCTTCTCCACTAGGAAGATTTACATAGTACATTTTATGGCCATTCTTCAATATGCCAACATTGTAAGAGCTCCCTATTTTAAGGAAGATATGGACCGTATGAAAAAAATTCAAAGGAAGGTCACACCTACCTACTGAACTCCTGAGAGATGTGAAAAAATGTGCCTTTTTTTTAACTACAACAAAGAGGAGTTGGAAATGATATTGTTGAAACATTTAGTACCCTGAATGCCATGTACAAAATCCAAACCTTCAATGGGATCTTCATGAGGGCCACTGACAAGAGATTGAGGAAATTATCTGATGCTTCGAAAGGACTGGAGCTTAAATGGCACTTCCTTGTTTCGTAGCTCAAAAAGCTCCTTCAAGGAGATGCTGGACTGGATTAACTCCCGATGAAGAGAAAACCATTATTCAATTAAACGACACAGATTACCAATTGTGATAGGGTTGATATTAAATTCAAGTGTAGATGTGCTTAATGTGATGTACTCACATAAGGTTTTATTTGATACAAGATTTTTGTTTAATACATTATCTTATTATGTGTATATCAGCTTTGGCTGCTGCTATTTAATAAATAAATGCCAGTGATATTTAAAAAAATAATATAAAAGGTTATTTTATACAACATGCAATGAACGAGTGGACTGACATTTTACAGCAATCTCAAAGGTACTTTGTCCCTAACGACAATTTATTTGATGAACTGTCACCAAATATTAGAACATGCCTTTTTGTAGATTCCTTGCATTTTCAAGATTAACTATTTAGTAACAAGATATGAAAGAAAGAAGTAAAATTTAAGTTTGCTTGACACAGAATAAACCCTCTTTCTGTTACAAAGGCTCTAGAAGAAATATTAAATGGGGACATTTTTGATCTATAAATGAAGATTGTGATGAGTATTATCACACAACATTAAAAAGCAGTTTTACATTTTCAAGTTTTTAAAATAAGGAGTAGTATTGCCATATGCTGAGACCACGGATTTCATTTCTTTTTTTATACTTTCGGGCCATTTAGGTTTAGTAAGTTTGTTGGTAAGTTATTCACAAAGTTGGGAATCTTAGATCCCGTTGAAATTGAGCAAGGGTGTAACAAAACAATATTCAAAAGGTTTAAAACACTATCAATTAAAATACCACGTAATTAAGAGAAATGAAATATTTATAACAAGTTTGAAAGTTTAAGGTCACAATTATTTATTTATGTACTCTATTTTGACACTAAATAAACTCAGACAATGTATACTTAATTTTTATTTCAATCTTATCACAGCCTGACCTATGAAAAAGATTTGCTCAATTTTCAGTGTTATAGGAAGCAAATCTATATTTCTAATTACTACATTGCATTAATTTTATCTATACAAACATACAATTCCAATATATTTTAAATTATTAAAACCTACATTGTATACAAAACTAAAAAAATATTGATTCTTCATTTACATTATGAAGGTGTCTGTACACATGTGAATGTATACTTGTATAAAATAACTATATTACAAAATCTAAATAAAATGCCCCTTCAAGCTACTTTAAAATGGATATTATAAATGATTCAATTTGAATAAGAGTATTCTTAAATTACTTCATTGTGCTAGGTGATGCAAGATAAAACAAAAATAAAAAAATTGCAGGCACTTTAAACTTCCTAAATGTACATTATTGAGTAGCTTAGGCATGTTGTCATAAGGTACTGACATCACAGACAGACAACCACAACTTCCTCTGAACCACTCTTACACCTTTACAATGCAATTACTACGTGCTTTCTCGAGAACAATAACAAGTAGCCTGCAAGCAAATTAGTTTTCTTTTAATCAACTGATTCTCCACATGAAGATTTCTCAATAGGAGGACTAAAATACATTATCAGCACAATTCCTTATTGACGATATTTCAATGCTGAAATCGTACTGATCATGGTTGTATTATCTGAAAAAGAGAAAGCCAAATGTCAAAATAAAATACATACTTTCAGGATAGAAAAATAAGGAGAGTAAGAGAGGCAAAAAGGGAAAGGAAACAAAGGAAGGAACTTCTTGAACAAACTCTATAATATTAATATAATATAGCTAGCTGGATATGTGTGAAAACTCTTCACTTTGTAAATAATTATTTCAGAAGTGAAAATTGCTTCATAGCAGAAACCAACATCAAATAGTTGGCCCCTAAACTGTACATTACAGCAATATAGGCCTCATGCAATGCAATAGGAACCATTGTAATATCGCTAAAAGTCTAGATTAAATTGCACTGAAAATCATATTGTCTTTTTAATTTTCTCATAAAGCTTATTTCTGTATTTTTCCTTCAATTTAATTTTACGTGTATTTTGGGTTTCTGAACCTGTGATAGTGGTAGAATATTAAGGAATTGGAATGGACGTAAAAACTCAAAATTTTGCCAAAATATTCTAACATAACATAAGGATAAGTTCATCTATACAAACTTGTCCCTTCATACTCATTATCATGGGCTAAAGAAATCTTCAGAAATAAAAAAAAAAGAGACAGCCCAACTCACATTAAGAATCAAGCAAGGAATATCAAACATTGCTATTTCACTGTATAACTTTTGCAAACGGATAAGGGAATAAGAAGTCTTGTGACAATGTTTGGAACTTAAAAACAAATTAAGAATAACACATGTATCATAGGTAATGGGGTTGCTACTCACCTTAGCCAGGTGCTGCTCATGGTAAGGCGCACCCAGAACCAATTTACATCACATCCACACAATGTAATTATAAGACAGAGGCTTGATAAACTAACGAACTATCCACTACATTAGTTGAATCAAACTCTTTTGTGACACATAATTGCTTTGTGCAGCGATGATGCAAGTCAGATCTCAGTGTACTGATACCACGAGTGGCCCATGGCCAAGGCAAGGACACTGAGTGGTGATACAGTTGTGCAACAAGCAAAACTGGAAATTTGAAAATAGGAGGTAGACATTATAATGACACACAAAAGGTGATTGTTACAAAATTTTAATATATATTTGAGATTTTATGACAAACTTAACACTCGCTTTTGTGTGTTACACACACATTGTTCATGGTTATTCATATGATTTTGTTACAGCAAAGAGCTTCAGATATTATTTGGCAGTTGGCACCATTATTAGTTGAATGAGACAAGCTGCAAAACATACTATTTGCAATTATTATACCATATTCCTTAATTCAGAATAATATACTATCTTGATCATGAATTTTCATGTACAATTCTTTACAGTATTCAATAATGCATGCTTTAATTCTTTATAATGTACTTTTCAATGCACATCAAATGTCAAATTGCAGATGTGTAGAAGGGGAGGTGGCTTCCCGCTTGACTGAAGTTAGGAGAAGAGCTAGTAGGAAATTATAAATTTAAACATGCTTATCTTAATTATTGAAACTTATTTCTCATACAGTAAATCGATCCTTTGATCCTTCAAGATTGTGGACTTCATTGTGATGTCTTCATTCATCTGTTTGCTTATTAATTCCAGAAGAAGTTTATTCTGAATTACAATATTCCTCCAAGAAACATGAAGTTTGTGTCTTGAAAGTTTAACTTTTGTACAAGATATTTAGAGAAATTCAGAAAGGTGCCTACAATTTAAAACTTTGTCTTAGACTTTCCAACATGAATATGGCATTTCTAATGAAATACATGGGATTTGTATTTCACACACCACAGAACTATTAAAAAAGCGCCATACGAACAAATTTCTTATAAGAAGAATCTTATTTCTTTCGCTTCTACTTCACTGGCATGACCACAGCAGTGTGGAGTCCACACTTATCGCAGGTCACATCATGGCAGTCATAGCAACCACTAAGGCAAGTCGCACCCTGACAGATGAGATGCATTAAAAGGCAAGTTACTTCACTTCAATGGCCAGTGTGGTCAGTGGGGCTTTCATGAATTTAAACTGTCCTGTAGAGTTCCACACCTGTGCCATTCAAAAATACACTAATGATATTATTAAATCCAACAAACTTATAGTACTTGATAAAAAAATGAATTTAAAATACTTATATAAATAATTGGTGAAGTGCCACTTCACCTACTTCTCTGATTAGCTGCCCCTGGGATTCCTAATAGCCATTGTGCAAGTGAAGGTCACATGGGATTAAGTAATTTTTTCTACTTTTTTATTAATTTGCAATATATTATTATTTTCTTCACTATTAAACTGACGAAC
>BLKR01013075.1:0-13866 GCA_011170035.1 Teleogryllus occipitalis | reverse complement strand
TTCTCCGTATAAATCTTGTCCTTTCTAGTAGCGATAAAAATGGAGAAACGTGTCTTCTTATCCATAAATGAGTCTTCTCACGCATACCAAACTTCCTTTTTGCACGACTGTGTTTATCACTAAATACGATTATTTGCTTAAATTTGATCGTATCACTAACATTCCCGAAAATAATTTTTTCAGTTGGCCCAGTTTCCTTATTCTGCACCATAATTAATAATTATAATTATATATATTAATTAATTATATATAATTTTTAATTATAACTAAAACAATATTAAAAATTGACATTGAATGCTAATAGACATTAACTATTCTTACGCGAGGAAACAGAAGCGTTATGTTTAATTCAAAATTAATTATTGAAGCATGTTTAATTTACATCCATGTATTATTTAAGAAATTTCATTAAGAAAAAATATTAATATTACTATATAATATTAATTAATTTTAATAAATATTTTAAAATATTAATACTAATTAAATTTTAAATGTTTGCATTAAATTTGTGTAAATTAATTTATTATTTTGTTTGTTAATTTATAAATTTATTTAAATTAAATGTTAATTTTAATTAAAAAGTAAAAATGTTAATATTGATAAACTCTTTTTTATGAATTAATAATGTTAGTATATATTTCTTCTTATTAAGGAAGAAACACTCTTCTCGAAGTGGGCTCCTCCAGATGCATTTTACAATGTAAGCTACCCGCGTAGAAGGGAACCCTAGCCCACATGCAATGTTAATAGCTAATAATAATAATAGTAATAATAATAATAATAATAATAATAATAATAATAATAATAATAATAATAATAATAATAATAATAATAATAATAATAATAATAATATAATTTACTTTTATTACAAATTTTCTCAATATTTGCAGTTAATGTCAAAATATCTTAAACCCTTCATATTAACCAGGAAAATAACATTTTATTTTAGCCCTATTTATTAATGTATAATTAAGATTTAATTGTGAAATGAAGTAAAAGGAAATCATTTTTTAACAATAACAAAACTGGGTCTGAAAGCCTGAGCGTTCGTGATTATCTCAAGGTGTCAACGCTTCCTCAGTTCGCCGAAGGAGGGGCGGGGAGGAAAGAAACGGTCCTACGCCTAAGGCCGGCGCATACGTTGACAGCCTCTCCATGTGCGAAATACAAAGACAGGCTTAGGTCATCTCTCAGGTCAGATGGGAGATAGCTCGATGAAGGACACTAAGAAAGGGTTCTCTTCAATGGAATCAATAATTATTATTTCATATTTCAACTTTTCCGAAGTTTAAATTAAGGGAGGTTTTCAATACATACAACGTATGCAAAACGTAAACGCTCGAACACAAAACATTAACAATTATAAGAATATAGCTTAATACTGTTGTTATATATATATATATATGTATATATGTATATATATATATATATATATATATATATATATATATATATACAAAATAATAATTTAAACAATAAATAACAATTATGAAATGATATTTTATTAATAAACATTTTGTGAGATATTAACTAAAGTAACCTATTTTTTCAACATGTATGGATGGTAAGCTATATTTCTTCATTGAAAATACCGGTATAATACCGGTATAACCTTTATGGACGTCCATACCGGTATAGACGTCCTATAAAGGTATTTTACCGGTATAAAAGAATAAAGGTATTTGAAAAAGGTATGGAAAAATACCGGTATTATACCGGTATTTTTTACCGGTATTCAATACCTTTTCGGTCCCTGATTTTAATAAAAATATTGAAGCTAGTTTTGTGAAATGTGTGAAAACAGGGCCAGAATAAAACTTCATTTGATGAAAGTGTTTGTGTTGATATATTTTGTAATGAAACGGGGATCAGGATAAACCATTGACCACTCATAAACTGTGGAGTATTTCTGTTGCAGAGTTAATAACCTGATGAAAGAAGACGAAAAATGCTTTGAGTTTTAGAGTTCCTTTTGTATGGCCCGAGCCAAAAAGCCATCTCTACGAATTTAATTTTTGTATTTGCTAAGTAAAAAGATTCATTACAAAGAACAAACAAGGAATGTTTTATCCTGAATTGAAGCCTGCCAGAAGAGCTAAATCTCATGACACTGACGTTCGAACCTTCTTAGAACTTCGAGATAATGCATTCTGATTCAAGTTTAATGCCAGTTGAGTCAACTGTTTTATCTGATTGAACAAGCACCAAACTTTGACAGAAAACGAACTGAATGATTTGGTCAGATATTTAGCCCAGAGGCTTAGATTCACGTGTTTTGTTTAATTTGCAGTACTCATTTGTTTTATATGACCATGCCTTCTTTGCGGTACGCGTACGCCCATGTCTATTTTGCCGTCCGCATACCGATAAGTAACACTTTCCAATCAAAAAGAAGTTCAGTTAATTTAGTAATCTAGTTTCCATGGTCGAGACCTGAAAACGTGTTTCTCGGTAGAAAATTCCGCCTCTTTTCCTACGGTTTTTGTAACTTTCTCTTGCTATGTAGCAGATACAAAAAAGTAAAAACGTAATGCATTCCATTTCTATTCTATGTTAATTAGACATATCTTCCCCGGACCAACGCCACTCTTTACGATGAAAAATTATGCATGAGTTCACAGGCAGCATCGCGTTACTAAGAGGCATCAAAGCGAACACAAACTCAACTATTGTACCCTCATGGACAATAACCAGCGGAGTCAACGTCCGCGCCCAACAAAGAGCCATAAATATATAATCTAGTATGTATTGTCATCTGAGAGGCGATGAGGGAAGCAGTGCTCCTGGCCACTTATCGCCATCATGTATGAATTGCAGTCCATTTGGTGCGAGACGCCGAAGCTCATGCAAACATCCTTTGTGCTCGTAGCTGAGGTGGAAATGGCCAGGTCAAGGGTAGAAGATAAGCCAGAAACGTCACCGGCGCCTGGGAAAGAGATGCGAAAAATAAGATAAATTAAAATATCATACGCCGCATATTGGTATCATTCCTGGACACTGATGTGATAATACTAACCCGTTAACAACAATGGACGAAAATTTCTAATTGACGACAGCCAGTGAAAAATGAAGCTGTTTCTGCAGTTTACTACAGGGAAAACATTCATTCATAAGAAAACGCATTCTCACTTTCATTCAATTCATGCCTTCAGTAACATTTATTACAATTTAAAATCTGATTATAATGTCAAGTACAATTTCTATAATTAAAAAAACTCAATTAAGGTCTGGTTTTCTCTGAGGATTACATTAACTCTTATTCAAAATCTTGCTGGAAATCAACTGTTCTGTGCTGACCACCTGTTAGCACATTATTAATGCCTGCTTCATTTCAGGTGTTGGAGGTTGAGACGTTTCCACAGCATCGCATTAATTCTCTTCTCCACGCTTTCCTGTTGCCGCTTGTGAGTGTTTGTCCACTTCCGTTTGTCGATCTAATGCAGTGATGTTCTCATGCACAGCCACCTATTACCGAAATTCGTTTGCCCTCGTATTTGATTGTTGAATGTACAAGATTTCTTCGTGCAATCATCAAATAGTTTCTGCGTGGTCTGTTAGGAGTCGTAACTCATGAGAACTCAAAACTGTTCTTAATTGAAATGTGTTTCAAAGTTATGATTACAAAAAGTGGCGTCTCCTGTACATCGTTTGCAAATTAAATTTGAAACTATCAATATTACATGCCTGACACTCAAATCAACTTCTGCAAAGATATCGCCAGTAATGTTCGTGTAGGTGAAATATTTAATCGAACAAAATTATTAGCTCATGGTTAGAAATATTACACGGTGTGAAATAAGAGTTCAGCAGGCGGGGGTTCATATTTTCCGATCGAAGAGGGGGTGCAAAAACAGTTTTCGCAAATTCTCCATATTATTAAATACGTACAATGAGAGATTTTTATGAACCACCGATATCAAGAAATCACTCTTCTCAAGAATCGAACATTTTTAATCACTATAATCCCTTAATGAGATCAATCCCCTTGTAAGTGGTCACACCTTACACCAGGCATCAAACGAAGTTCTGTTTACTTTAAGAGTGCATTATGTGTCTACAATATGAAAGATTGGCTTCCAATAAATATGCAAATTCAAAAACGTGAAAGCAACTCCGGAATATATGAAGACGCTTAATATTAAAAACTATAAACATGTATATTATATCGGAACATACATTGTCTTACGATTCGGCAATGACTTTATTAAAGGCTACTAGTGCTACAAAACTATAGCATGCACTCTTTCTTATAACAGATCATAGTTTTTAGTATTATTGATATTTTTAGGCAAAATAATATTGCAACTTCTATCCTATTGACACCTCGGCCATCACTTGCAAATATTTCAAACTAAACGAAGCGAGCAATGAAGTAAAGTCCGTAAATTAAAATGACTTTCTTTCCGTCACTGAATTGAGTGTTTTGCGTTCTAGTTTTACAAAAGAGTCTCTCGCGAACGGCGGAGGTGAGAGGACGTGCCCTCTACTCCGCGGTGTCTCGTGATTTCTAAGTTGTGCGCTGACTCATTGTGTCAAGTTGTGCGTCCTCATTTTGTGTTCTGACTAGTGTGTAGTGTTTTCGTGATCAATTGTATTTCCTGTTTATAAAATTCTGTGTTTCAACTGGTGATATCAACAAAAAAAAATATGTTGCCTCCATAAGACGTAAACAATCGATATGGCTTCGGAGAACACCTCCCAGCCGGAATCTGAATTTATAATGGATTCGTCTACTACAAGTCAAGCTGAACTACAAACTCAGCTGTTTCTTCAACAACAATATCAGCAGCAGCAGCAACAACAACTCATTTTACATCAGATACCACAAGGTACAGTGATAGCAATGCTCTTTCCCCTTTTTCCTCCTGCCGTACAGCCTTCAAGTTCAAGTTCAACCGATGTAACAAATTCAGAACTTAATCGAACAACCCACGGTAATTCAAGTAGTGACAGCAACACTCATAAATGGCAAGTTGTTGTAAGCAAGCGCAAGAGATGTAAATCTCACAGCCCTGAAAGTCATAAACTATCAAAACGTCAAAGTGAAAATATAAGTGGCATACTATCATGCAATAGATTTGCAGATCTCGAACTAATTAATGACGATGAATCCAATGATAAAGTAATCGATGAAAGTTCCAAATCCAGCAACATTCAGAAGCTGCAAAAACTACCGCCAATATTTATCCCTGGGGTAAATGACTTTCACGCAATGTCAGACACTTTACAAAAAGTCGTGAAGATGGAAGAATTCTACTGCAAGCTTGTAGGTCAAGACAAATTTAAAATCTTACCGGCAACAACAGAAGCTTATCGATCACTTATTAAATACCTTACTAAAGATAAAATTGAGTTTCACAGCTATCAGCTAAAACAAGAAAGAGCATTTAGGGTAGTCTTAAAAAATATGCATCCTACAATAAATATTGATGAACTGAAAGCAGAAATAGAAGAAAACGGTCATACTGTAAGAAACATTCATAACTGCAAACACCGTGTAACAAAAGCTCCCTTACCGGTATTTTTTATTGATTTGGAACCAAAAGATAATAACAAAGACATTTATAAATTGCAGTACCTTCAAAATACCAAAATAATAATTGAAGCTCCAAGAGTAAAGCGAGATCTTGTGCAATGTCATCGCTGCCAAAGTTGGGAGCACACGAAGCACTACTGCAACCATCCTTATCGGTGCGTAGTATGCGGCGAGAATCACGATAGCAGAACTTGTGATAACAAGAAAAACAAGACGAAGCCTGCAAAATGCGCCCTTTGTGAAGGTCCCCACACAGCAAGTTATAAAGGATGTGAAATTTATCAAAAAATACGCAATAAAAAATATCCACAGGCGTCTAAAATTCCACAAGATTCAAACTCCAGTGCTTCACAAAACAATATGAACACAGGTCAAGAAAACTTCCCACCTACTTCGATAAATAATTTCCATCAGCGTAGTACTTATGCACAAGCACTGAAAAACTCACAAAAGAAGGATAGTCTGAACAACAATGCCACAAACACCGAGTCCAATACTCAAATATTTTCAATAATACAACAGACTTTCGAAAGATTTGAAACTATACTCAACAGACAAGCAGAACAAATAAGTGCACTTTTAAATCTTGTGTCAAAACTGCTAACTAAATAATGAACAAATCATATAAGATAGCAGCTTGGAACGCCAATGGCTTGCTACAACACCGAGAAGAAGTCAAGTGTTTTCTCCAGTTAACAAATACGGATATCATGCTCATTTCAGAAACTCATTTCACCAACAAAAGTTTTTTCTCGCTTCAAGGATACAACATGTATTATACAAATCATCCGGATGGTACAGCACATGGAGGAACAGCTATACTTGTTCGGGAAAAAATTAAACATCACTTAAATTCTCAATTTAACACCACGTATTTGCAGGCAACATCCATTCAAGTAAGAGATGCATTCGGAACATTGAATATTGCAGCAATATACTGCCCTCCGAAGCATAAAATCCAGAGTTCACAATTCGCAAGCTTCTTCAGAACACTTGGACCAAGATTTATTTCTGGCGGTGACTACAATTCTAAACATCCATTATGGGGCTCCAGACTAACCTCCCCGAAAGGTAAATCTCTATATGAAACTATAATAAACGAAAAATTATCCTCGTTCTCTTCTGGCCAACCCACCTACTGGCCGACAGACACTAACAAAATTCCTGATGTATTAGATTTCTTTATTGTAAAAGGAGTTAACCAAAGTTACATTCACACCTACTGGTCACAAGATCTATCGTCTGATCATTCACCGATTCTATTAGTCATTAGCTCAATTATTATTGAAGACAATAAGCAAACCTCAATCCACAACAATAGAACAGATTGGAAATATTTCTCAGAATGGCTAACTAATAACAGCACAGCTAATCTACCATTGAAAACTGCTTTCGACATAAATGAAGCTATAGAATATGTAACCAGACAACTCCATCAAGCTGCGTGGTACTCTACACCAGAAATAAAGCAAAACAAAAAGCTATATATCCCACAAGTAATAAGAGAAAAGGTGAAATCAAAACGTAAATTAAAGAAACAATGGCAAATCACTAAAGACACAGCAGTCAAAAGAAGACTAAATTCAGCTTCGCAAAACCTCAAAAGATTACTTCAAGAATATCGAAACCACGCCCTACAAGATAAACTCACAAAATTGATTCCGAATTCGAACTCAGAGTATTCTCTTTGGAAAACTACTAAATACTTGAAGAGACCGATGCAACCTATTCCTCCCATCAGAAAAATCGACAGCACATGGGCTAAAACCGACGAAGAAAAAGCTGAATGCTTCGCGTCCCATTTCTCTAACATCTTTCAACCATTTCCTTCACAAATATCTGCTACAGAAGAGGAAGAAATTTACAACTTCTTAGATTCACCACTGCAACTAGCTCCCCAAATCAAATCCGTAAGTGCTCGAGAAGTTGAAACAACAGTGAAGAATTTACCAACTAAAAAAGCTCCCGGATACGATATGATTTCAGCAACAATTCTACACCATCTACCAAGAAAACTAATAGCCTTACTTACTTCCATCTTCAATGCCATCCTAAGACTAGGACACTTCCCTGATCAATGGAAAATCGCTCAAGTAATAGTCATCCCTAAGCCCGGCAAACCAACACATGAAGTTGTATCATACAGACCTATTAGTCTACTGCCAATATTATCAAAAGTTTTTGAAAAACTGCTTCTGTCACGTTTAAATCCACTTCTACAAGAAAATGAAATAATACCTCATCATCAGTTTGGGTTTAGACAACAACATTCGACTGTAGAACAAATTCATCGAGTAGTAAACGAAATTAGTGAATCGCTAGAAAATAAAGAATATTGTTCTGCTGTATTTCTAGACGTAAGCCAGGCTTTCGATAAGGTTTGGCACCCAGGTCTATTGTATAACATTAAGAAAAATCTACCGTATCCTTACTATCACTTGTTAAAATCGTATCTTACAGAGAGATATTTTCAAATAAAATTTAACGGTGAAACTTCAAAACTTATCCCTATAAAGTCAGGAGTGCCTCAAGGAAGTGTGCTTGCACCTTTCCTTTATTCATTATATACTGCCGACATCCCATCATCTGTAAACGCATTGACAGCAACCTACGCGGACGACACAGCCATCTTAGCTCGACATGAAGATCCAGCAGAAGCATCTCGTCTCGTAGAAGAACATCTGCAATCCATCCACAAGTGGCAGAAACGCTGGCGCCTCAAGATCAATGACAAGAAGTCTGTCCAAGTCACCTTTAGTCTGAAGCACGAAACGTGTCCACCTATAAAAATCGGATCGCAATGTATTCCTCAAAATGACTCGGCAAAATATCTCGGACTTACTCTGGACAGAAGACTGACATGGAAAATACATATAAAGAAGAAAAGAAAAGAATTAGACCTAAAACTTAGAAGGTTAAACTGGTTACTTGGAAGAAAATCATCGTTAAGCATCGCAAACAAAGTAATTGTGTATAAAGCAATATTAAAACCAGTATGGACATATGGAATTCAACTTTGGGGAACAGCTCAAAATTCTAATGTTGAAATATTACAACGCTTCCAGTCTATAGCCTTAAGAAAATTTGTAAATGCCCCCTGGTACGTAACGAATGCAACATTACACAAAGACTTACAGATTCCAACTATAAAAGAAGAAATCAAGAATACCAGTGCAAAATACCTACAAAGACTACATAATCATCCGAATATTCTAGCCATCAACTTACTAGACAATAGTGACTCCTACAGACGACTTCAACGCCATCATACAATAGACCTTCCACATCGACTTTAAATTATTCATTTCAGAAATTATAATTAATAGTTAATTTGTATTAATAATGTATCATTGGTGGAGTACGGTCATGGGATTTTACTCCTCTCATGTATTTGTTTATGTAAATCTATGTAATTTTGCCAAATGTTTGTTCACAAACAAATTGCAAAATAAAATATAATTTAAAAAAAAAAGTTTTACAAAACGCTTAAAGAAAAAACAAACAAATATATTTACTTACGCTGGGATTCGGACCCAGTAAAGCGTGCGGGTAACTAAGTATGCAGTGGTTAGAAGGACTCGACATGTCAGTGTAGTATAATGAATCGTGACTGTAACATCTAACGGAAAATTACACAACTCATATTTTGAATAAAAGTGAAGAAAACGTTAAATGATTTAAAGATCTAATATTGAGGAATAGATTGCCTTAAGAAAGAAATCTCTAGCTTCAATATGGAACATAAAAGCAGGTTCGAAGGAAATAGGAAATTTGAACATTTGCAATTTTTGATGTTTTAAAGATTTTAATGAAAATAGGATTTGTACCACATTATTTGGCCTTCGTGGTTTAGCTCATTCGTCAGCGTGCTCACTTTCCATGACGCGACCCCGGGTTCGATCGGAACATACATCGATTCCCGGTCGGGCCAAGATTTCCTCGTATGTCCATTCTCCTTGCAAGACATTGCCGGTATATGTTGCAGCGTGACGATGAGAAAACTCACTTCTCAGGTTGAGAAGACCAAAATACGGCGTGGGGATGTCTTCGTGCTAACCACACGTCCCCCCTTAACCCATGGCCGCGAGGCCGGTACGCTGCTGGTTGGCCATGGCCCGTACGCGGATTGTTGCGCCAAGTACACAAGACAACATTATATGGCAAACTTTACTCTATTCGAGCACAAGAAATTCAAGTAAAAAATTAAACCATATTTTAAGAAAGTTTTGTTATGTCTTTTTCAACATGCAAAAGGTTCCCGGCATCATACATTTTCAAGTATTTCTCACAGACCCCCAACCCCGAGACTTAGAAACCAATACCCTCTCCACACCTTCCTCACACATTTCGTTGAAGTATCCTAAGCTACTAAATCATTTGAAGGTGCTCGATTGAGGGATTCCCGTCATTTCTCCATCCATATGGTTATAATGGTCTTGTCTGTCTGTGATGTATTGTGACCATCCGTTTTGCCGAGGTCTCGGAAAACGGAGCACATCAATATTCAAGAATAAGATAAGCTGTTTGAACGCGCGCCAACGCGCATGAATACAATCCGAAAATGGAAACTACGAACTATATCCGTAAGAGAGCGTCTAGGTAGTGTATGCGACACCGAGAGTCGGGAGAAAGAAAGCTTTCTTTTCTGAAGTAACAGCTGGAGAGTGAGGACCTACCGATCACGAGAAGGCGGCACCTCGTACTGCTAAGGACTTCAGGACTGCATCTACGATAAAAACTCTTCAAGACATTCGAGGAGGTAATTATCATATTACAATGCATTAAAACAATTCATCAGGAAAAGGATGAAAGTATAAGTGACGCATTTAAAATCTTTGTAAGAGAGAGGAGTGTGAATAGCATGAAACTAACGAGGCCATTCATTTCTTTTCTTTGCAGTTTTTTTATTTTTATATTTATTCTTCTTATACAATAGACTCAGTTGTCGTATTGTAGATTCTTTTAAATATGGAATTAAAAGCTAGTTACATTCTATAAAAGAATACGAAAAGAGTATCAACGGAAAACGAGACGGAGGCCACATCGTGAGTTGAACAACGGTACTGGAAAGGGGCGACCGTGCGGTTCTGCAGAGGGGCGGCTTTGCTCCCGACTGAGCTGCAAGGACAAGGACATCGAGCGATTGGAAGAGTCGACGCCGCAGATTTCTCTACGCCGTGAGAAGACACAGTAAGGTCGTGCCAACTTGAACAATTTGTAGATATTAGAAGGAATAATTTGTTTCGGAAAGAAAGTATTAGTACAGGTTCTTTATACCGATAGTCTGTGAAAAATAGAATCAATCTTTTCTTTCAAGAAAAACTTAGCTAATTGTAAAGTTGCAACTAGGAAATTTACGACTGGAATGATTAGGCAAAGTTTTAAGTATTCTTTGAAATTTAAAATGAGAGAAAGGAAACAGTGTAGTTAATTATTAAGAGTGTAAGTTGTTTTCTTTTTTTCAGCAAGACAAAATTCTTGTATATGTAAAGTGTTTTATGT
Source organism: Teleogryllus occipitalis (assembly GCA_011170035.1). NCBI lineage: Eukaryota > Metazoa > Arthropoda > Insecta > Orthoptera > Gryllidae > Teleogryllus > Teleogryllus occipitalis. Next base: position 2,828 of record BLKR01013075.1, on the reverse strand, counting down.
TCATTTACTGTAACAGCGATTTAATTAGAATATACTTAAGTAAGTGGAAAGTGATTCGACTTGAGTTTCTGTGTCAGTGCATTCAATCCACAACGGCCCACATGACCCTGATCCCCGCTATTCTAATTGTATTTTTTTATTTTGCGCCCACCTTGAAAACCCATTCTGAGCTAGCCGGCGGAGGGGTGGGTCGCAACTGGCGCCCAGCGTGGGGCTCGATTATTGGATGCATTTACCAAAACTCGATTTGAGAAAAACTGAGACCAAAATTTGGTGGAACCAAAATTTCTAGTACAATTGAATCACAATTCACTAAGATTGCTGAACAGGTTACAGAGAACAAAAAAAGGTGTTGTGTAAAAGTGTGTTTTTTCTGGAGTGTTTTTCAAAAAGGGTATTATATGAAAGTGTTATCTGTTTGAGATAGTGTTTGGTATTTGTGTGTGTAATAATTTGTAAAAAGTGTATTGTGTCTGGGAAAGAGGATTGATTGATTCTAGGCAGTTAATACAGTCAAAATGGCAGATAAATATAACGCGGCTAGGAATTTAACTACCGTTGAAGGATCGTCTGGGGATTCAGATAGCGATAGGGAAGTGGGAGGACAAGCTCCAAGTACCATGATCGCGAAAGAAACGGTAGAAGTAGAACAAGGAACGTCAGGAGAAACTAGCATGACCTCGCCGACGGAATCACAGCAAACGCCAACACGAGATCGGGATGAGGAACAACGAAACCTCGACAGGGCAAATTTAATGATGCAACGATTAATAGGACAATTCATGCAGCAATTAGATACGAGGTTAGGAATGCAGAATGAAAAGACAGAGGAAAATATAAAGAAATTAGGGACTAACTTAGAAACAAAATTAAAAGAAAATAACTCGGCAATAAATGCATTAGAAACTAAATTAGAGGAGAACAAGAATGCATTAGAAACTAAATTAGAGGAGAATAACTCGGCAATAAATGCTTTAGAAACTAAATTAGAGGAGAACAAGAATGCCTTTGAAACAAAATTAGAAGAAAATAATAGGAAGTTAGAAGAGAATTTAAAAATACAATTCACTGAATTAGCAGAACAGTGGAAGGTCGAATTTAAGAATGAGATTCAACAAGAATTAAGGCAGGAACACGAGAAGTTAGAAGAAAAATTCACGGAACTGGGTCATGAATTAGAAGAGAAGATTGATCAAGTTACGAAAGGATTTGAAAATAGGATCGAAATGCAATCAGATCTTATAACCACCGTGTCCGACAGGCAGACTGAGATAGAACACGGTGTAGAGAAGTTTCAAAAATTAGTTACTGAACAAGTTAAGGTTCAAGCTAGTAAATTAGATAGTGGAATAAAAAAAAGCTCTTTCGGAACAAGATGTGGTTCTACAACACCAAATTACAGCATGTACGAATGACGTTGTAGAATTGAAAAATCAAATTGAAAATTTACCATCGAGTGGAGGAAGCGTTCCGCACACGTATTTTTCATTACCGTGTACTCCTAAATTTAGTGCGGCGGGAGATGAAAATCCATGCGTATTTATGAGGCAGGTGGATAATTTCTTTTCTTTAAATTATGTTCCGGACAATAAGAAAACTCACATAGTCTATCAGATGATGCAGGGTAATGCACGAATATGGGCAGATAGTTTAGGAGAATTACCAAAAACTATGACAGAATTTAAAGAAAAATTTTACTCAAGATACTGGAACAATGAAACTCAAATTAATTTCAAAGTTAATGTAATGTATGGTACGTGGAAGAAAGGTACGATGTCCATGCAAGAATATGCAGAGGAGAAGTTCGCTTGTTTCAAATTATGTACTCCGACGATCCCGGATGACGAAATTGTCTGTTTGTTAACACGTCATTTTCCGTCAGCTACACAAAATTTGCTTAAGAATCTCTTGCCAATGTCCACGGAAAAGTTAATAACGCAGCTGGGATTGTATGATGCGACTTTCGTATACAATGAGAGGTTACAGAGAGCAAGGGCAAATGTTAGTGGGCCGGTAGAAAGCCAAGACAGCAGGCAGCAGCAACATTATGTAAGCAAATCAGAGAAAAGAGGAACTTACAAATCGAAACAGCACGTAGAAGAACAGACCTATGCTAGACAAGATAGGACGCCGTCTAAAGATAGGAATAAAAAAAATTCTATTGATAGAGGAGTTTTCCAAAACAGAGATACTGAACCCAGTACATCTCGCGGACATGAGTCGGAAAATTAGAAAGATTTGTTTCGACACGCCATCCCGCCGCAAACCTAATAGAAGAATCTAGGGAAGAAGAGGTGGCGATATTATCGATCGAATTAATCTCATTTGATGACGAACCGTGGAACGAAGAAGAACAAAAGCAGATCGGATCCAGGCGACAGTGTCCGAAGCTTAAGGTTAAATGTGAGGGTGTTGATACGTCGGTACTAGTGGATACAGGTTGTGCGACCTCCGTCATAGCGGAAAGTTTGTTGAATGAATTGAAAAACCAGGGAGTGGAGGTACCTACATTGCCGCTCGTAAAGTCTTTTCTGATAGGTGCGAATCGAAAAAAATCAAAGCCAATAACAAGACAAGTTTATTTGGATATAGAGATAGGCAAGAATAAGTATCAAGTTGTGTGCCTAGTAGCGCCGGAACTTTTATATCCGCTCATACTGGGAATCGATTTCATGAAACAATACGGGGTTGTTATCAACTTAGAAAAAAATACCATGACGTTAAAACCGAATAATCAACAGGATCTCGAATTTGATTCGTTCACATGGAATTATTGGGAGGCGAATTGTTTGTAGGAAGAAGATGTGAAGCTGAAAATTCGTTCGCAT
>BLKR01013074.1:0-13873 GCA_011170035.1 Teleogryllus occipitalis | reverse complement strand
CTTGCATACGACTGATGTAAGACTTACCGGTCTATAGTTACTAAGTAATGTCTTGTCGCCACTTTTAAAAATAGGTACGACGAGAGCCAGCTTCCAATCCAATCTCTCCGGTACGCAAGCGTTGTTTATCGATACATGAAATAATCTAATTAAATATGGTATAATAGCCTCTCCACCTAATTTAATGACGTCCGTGGAAATAGAATCCGGGCCTCGTGATTTCCCTCTCTTCATTAATTTTATTCTTTTCCGCAAAGTATTTACATTAATATGAAAAAGACTTCTATCTGACCGTGATGGTATCTGAATACAATTTGACTTTTGCTTGAAAACGGAGCTAAAATACGCGTTAAAAGCATTAGCTTTTTCACAATCGTCCGATATTGGCGAATTATTAACCCGAACAACTGGAATCTCATCTTTATTTCCCTTCCTTCTACGAACGTATTTAAAAAATGCCGACCAATTTTTACTGCCCTCCGCATCAAGAATATGAGTTAAATGATGTTCCTCTGCGATTTTCTTTTCCTTCCTCAAAGCTTTTGAATAATTTCGAAATAATGTCATATGGTTTTCACTACAGTGTCTGTTGCTAAACGCTTCTCTGGTTTTTCTTTTCAACCGTCTGATTTTCGCATTATAATATTCCGGATCGCATTTTGCTTTTAACAATTTACTTGGTACAAATGCCTGCTCGGCATTTACTAGAATATTTTTAAACGCTTCCCATATTTCTTCCATTCCTCCTCCTATACTAAGGAATTCGCCATACCGTTCTCTTAAGTAATTTTGAAACTCTGCTACATTCGCTTTCTTGTATTCCCTCACTAGAATACCTGTCGCAATATTTTTCCTTGAAATACTTAACTGTAAATCAACTAAAACGGCTTTATGATCACTTATGCCTTCTAAAACGTCACACGACAAAAAATAAGTCCTTCGGTCTAATTAGGCAAATGTCCAGAATCGCGTCCTGTCGGGTGGGCCGGTCTACTACCTGTGCTAATCCGCTGTCCCAGACAAGTCTGTTAACTAGTTGTTGTACTTTCCCTTCGCAAACAATCCCTTTCCAATTTGCGTCTGGGAGATTTAGGTCTCCAGCAATGACTACATGACGGCTATTTATATTTTTGTTCTTTCGTAGAGCGCGCCTAAGATTTCATAACTATTGCCCGGCGGACGATAGCAAGCAATTATTTCTAAGATACTTCCCGAACAAAAAATTTCTACACCCATCATTTCAAATTCTTTATCAACCCAATTTGACTTGATATTAAAAGTGTTTTTTACGCAAATAAAAACACCACCGCCTCTGGTTTCGCGATCTCTCCTAAACGTAAGGTAGTCTGAACGAAAAATTTCCGGGTTTGCTACCGCGTCCGTAAGCCAAGATTCAGTTCCTATCACGATATCAGGATCACATGCTTCAATTAAATTCCACAGTTCGGTTTCCTTGTTCATGATACTACGACAGTTCACCTGCAACAATCTAGTGAAGCCTCTCCTCACCTGAAAGTCAGTGTTCAGGTCCCATGCATCCTTCCTAGGTTCCTGCGCCGCGGTCACTGCCATCTCCTCCCCCGCAGCAGTCACACGCGTCGTCTCCGTCACCTCCCCCGCAGCAGTCACACGCGTCGCCTCCATCACCTCCCCCGCAGCAGTCACCAGACGCGTCGTCTCCGTCACCACCCCCGTAACAGTCACTCGCGACATCTCCGTCACCTCCCCCGCAGCAGTCACACGCGTAGTCTCTGTCACCTCCCCCGCAGCAGTCACACGCGTAGTCTCCGTCACCTCCCCCGCAGCAGTCACCAAACGCGTCGCTTCCTTTCTCGAAACCATCACTGTACATGGCGCTACTACTACTCCATCCTCCGGTCACTTTCCAAGTAAATGCGACTGTATTACTTGGTCGTGAAGACATCCCAGCTTCCATGCACCTCGGGAGTTGAGATGAAGGCCGTCCCGTCCAAGGTCTTCGTGCCCCAGCCAGTAATTGGGATCAACGAACAGCCCATCAAATTTCTCGCATGCCCACCGCAAGCCACAATTCAAGTCCCGTGTTTTAGTAATGTGGACATCATTCCGGCGCATAACTCCGGAAACAATGACCTTCGCATTTTTAAATTTACTTTTAATGGCATGCCCTAGTTTGACACATTGGTTGATTGTGTCGTAAACTGGTTGCCGTTTCCGCGAATTGGTCCCTACATGAATCAAAACCACCTCTGTTTGTTCATCTGGTTTAGCTTTATGAACTACAGAGGTCATTTGTTCAATATCTACGCCGGGGAAAAAAGATACGTCGGCACCTTTTTTCTTCAAAACGCCGCCGCTGTGTCGCAGCATTGAATCGCCTAGCACTTTCACCTTACTGAACGGAGCATTTGTCTGAAAAGGCTCACTTCTATTTGGACGCACGTTACTCTTCTCTTTCTCAAGTACACTTTTCCCTTCCGTTCCTTTGCTGACGTCTTCTAACTCCCGGATCCTTAACGTCAGTTCTCCAATATGTTTGTGAGCCTGAGCTAAGTCCGCCTCCAGTCTTCGCATTCTCCGCTCGCTCCTTTCGCACTTGGAGCACGACGCCTCTGCCACCTGCACTGCGGGACCAGGATTTTGCTCCACACCACCTATCACGAGGAGTGTGGCCAAAATAGTTGCGCAGAGTAGAGCCACGCCGCCACCTTCCCGCAAGCCCGAGTACGCCGCTTGCGCCGAAGCCGGTCGACCAGGGCGGGTACGCGCAGCCCATGCCCCGACGCGCGCTCGGTACACAGCGAGGTCCACACCCATTGCCTTTCACTTCGCGGAGCTACTCCAAAACACGTCCGCACGCGACGACTACCTGTGAGAGACTGACTACCTGTGAGAGACTGTTGTAGGGGACTAGCTGGAAGTTTATGAGAGTTTATCACTAATCTTATACTTAAAAAGGTTTTTTATGTAGTTGCTTTTAAAATAAATCAACTCTAAAATTAAAACTGACTGGATGGTCAAACTACACGTAGAAATCGAGATTGTATTAACTGTATTTACAAGGTATGGGCCCCGGGCGGATATCGGGCATGTTATCATTCTGTGAGGCGATCCCGGATTCTATTTTCAGACAGAACAAAAATATAAATGTAGTTTTCTAATACAAATCGTCTCGGTTTCCATAGCTGTAAGAAAATAATAAGAAGCCAAGGAAGTGCAAATAAGCCAGGTAGTGTGATGGAAATAAGTCATATTCGCCACACGTCTCCCTTACGACCAGGCGTGGATAATAAAACAGAAAACAGGGCGCAGATATTGCAATGCCGCTAGTCACAATGTCAGATTAATCAGGTCCTAAATAGCCCTATATATATATATATATATATATATATATATATATATATATATATATATATATATATATATACACACACACTTGACACACAAAGTACCAAGTCTCATCTTCGGAGTTTTCTCATTTTTCAATGATGAAGTGTAGTAATTCGAAGTTCATGCAAATGTATAAAAATCCTTATTTTCAAAATGATTTTATGTGGGTGGTTTCTGTAAAAATACTCTAAAATGAAATCCGACTGAGTGATCAAATTAAAAGTAATAATTGAATTTTTAGTGCTTGTATTTACAAGGTACGCCAAGAGACCGTTTTAGAACGATGTTTATGACGATCGATTTAGAATGTGCTAGTGAACACAAAAACTACGTTCATCCAATTTGATCACCAATCATATTTTTTAATAGTTAAAAACTATCAGTTCAAAAAATAAAATGTGCATGCTGGTCAACTTATACTGACAGAATTCAATAATACCTTCACTTACAAGTTTATCTAACGACTCCTAAGAGTGTAGTTATTTTGCGATGATATAAACGACAAAATAGTGCTACGATAATGTAATATAGTAAACCTTCGTGTGAACGAACTCGCTTGACACGAATTTCGCCGTAACACGAATAAAACTTCGGTCCCGACAAGGGATTACGTTAATACGGAAATTTATAATACTCGGATAACACGAATTTTTATAACACGAGATCCGATTATTTCGGTCCCTTGGAATTCATGTTAACAAGGATTTACAGTATTATATATTGTAGTAGACGAAACCGACCTTGACATTGAATTTTGGTGGACAAAAAAGATATTTTCAGTGCGCCAAATATCACTGCCGCAGGTGAATGCATAATATCAATATCATCAGTTAACAAAGAAATCAATAGCTTTAATAATATGGAAAACCAATAGAAATAAGTTGCGAGGAAGGATTAATAATGTTTCAGATTATGTCAATTACGTCGCCATTCCTTGACATTATTTTGAAATATACATTACTCACAACTAAATTATATATATTTATTGTTGACTAGCTGACCCGGCGAACTCTGTTCCGCCTTAACAGCCGGTCCTATCTTTTTCTCGCGTCTCACTCACTGTAAGAAACTGTACTATCCTTGTTGCACTCGTGATAATAAAGCAATTGCAAATTTGTGTTTTTCTCTCAAACAAAGAAGAATTTTAAAAAAACGCTCTGATATTAAATAGATAATTAAAAAATCTATTACGTAGCAGAGCGTTTTTTTTTTTTTGGAATTGATTTTTGTTTAAGAGAAAAATACAAAGCTGTAATCATAGCGACCGGCTGTTAAAGACAATAAATAAGCAGATTTTGGAATTTATTAAGTTAAATTGTTTATTAGAAAATACAAATAAAAAATTAAGTAGATTAATCATTCATTATTGTTCCTGTATTTTGGTGCATAGGTTGCACTCTTCAGAAAGTACCTTCACGCGAAAACATGCGAAATCACGCGAAAACGTGCGTTCTCACACAGGAACGCTGTCGAACGGGATAAACAGTATCCTATGTCCGTCTCCTGGCTCTAAGCTTCCTGCTCACCAATTTTCAGCCAAATCGGTACAGCCGTTCTTGAGTTATAAATAGTGTAACTAACACGACTTTCTTTTAATGACTTAATATGACTTTTAGTTGTCGCTCAATTTTTAATAAACATTATCATTATTTTGCTTAGACAATTAACTTTCTTGCTACTAACCGACTACATTATTTTACATTACCCACTTCAAAATCTTACATATCATTGCCTAATTGAATTGCACCTACACACTAACCAAGTTCTCTCTCGTATTTCCGTATGCTTTGTAGCTACGGAAAAATCTAATATTGTTTCTTTACTGACCACATAACAATAATCATCGTACATGTCTAAGCGAAATGGAGACTCCTTAATAGTCTATGGCCTTTCACGGAGAAACTAAGCCACAACTTCCGCCTTCCCGACTGAAAAGGCACTTTCGAGATATCTTCGCTCCGACGCAACTACGTCTCGCATACATTTCTCCAGTTTTTTCAAGCAAAATGTTTACTTCAATGCGCGCAACTTCCAGCAACGACTTTTCAACAGCTCTCTCACGCACGGCGAGATTCATTTTTTAGCACCTCCCCCCCCCGCCCGCCTCCGCCGCCGCCGCCACCGCCGCGCGCTCGGCTCTGAGTTTGAGCCCAGGGGATTCCCCGTGGGGGGGGCGCTGCAGGGGGTGGAAAGGGCGCAGGAGGGGGCGCGACACGCGGAGCGCTGAGAGAAGCAACGCGAGGGCGCGCGTGGAGAGGTGGGCGAGGCGGATAAGTTGGAACGACGTGGTCTAAGTGTGCAAAAAAAAACGTTTCATTTAATTTGATTTGATTTATTTGGTCAAAGAAAACAGTAAAAACTGTATATGACGTATGGGGGAGAAGAATATTTGCGCATGTTTTCTTGAGTATCAGAATCTCATCCTGACATTTTAACGATAAATATTTGAAAGTTAAAACAACAACAACAATAATAATAACAATAATAACAATAATAGCAATAATAATAATAATAATAATAATAATAATAATAATTAGAAAAGAGGAAGATTATCAACATTTGAAAAACTAGACATTTTCGTTCCCGAGTTATAAAAAAACTATTTGCAACGATTTGCAACTATTTGCAAGGTGCAGAACAGGACGTGTTAGCTGTGGAAAAAAGCGGGATGGACAGCTTAGAGGCGAAGTGAATGCCAACGAGTTACAGAATGGACACAGACGATGATTGAAGAAAGAAAAGCTACTAATTTTACGGGTGAGATGATGTTGAGTAAAACAGAAGAAAAGTAATGTGAGATGGAATAACGTGAAATGATAAGATGAGATGATGTAAAAATAAATGAAATATGTTAAAACTGTTAAGTTGAGGACAAATGAGCATGAGGTTAGATTGAGATAAAGCTGAGAGGAGTCCGACGGGATGAAAAATTGGGTTGAGCTGTGATGAAATGTGTGGCAGTGAGAGGTACAATAAATCATAGTAATGTTACCTTCAACAGTTTCAGGATAAGTAAGAGGATACTTGTAATTTTACTGCACAATTTTACTTCCCGTATTTTAAGGTCTATTCGCGGAACATGAGCTGAATCACAGGAGGGCGTAGGTGGAATAAAGGATCTCACGTTGGTGCCTGTGAAAGAGCGTGATGAAGGAGGTGACAGAGTGAGGGCGAGATGACGAAGTGGGGATACGATGAAGACAAAGTGAGGCTGGGGTGAGGGCAAAGTGGGGGCGGGGGAAGAGCAAAGTGGGGGCGTTGTCAGAGCAAAGTAGGGGCGAGGTGAGTACAAACAGGGGGTGGGATGAGAGCAAAGTGAGAACGGGGTGAGCACAAAATATGGATCGGATGAGGACCAAGGGAAGCGAGGCCAAGTGAGGACAAGGCGGGGACAGGATGAGGAGAAAGGGAAGCGAGGTCAAAGTGAGGACAAAGTGGGGATAGGATGAGTACAAAGGAAAGAGAGGGCGAAGTGAGGACAAAGTGGGGGTGGGTTGAAGGTAAAGCGAGGGCGGAGTCAGGGCAAAGTGGGGCGGGGTTAGGGCAAAGTGAGGCGGGACCAAGGCAAAGTGGGGCGGAGGACAAGGCAAAGTAGGGGTGGTGTCAGAGCAGTGGGGACGGGTCAGGGCAAACTAGGGACGGGGTCAGAGCGAAGTGGGGATGGGGGGGGGGCAGAGCAAAGTGGGGGTGGGGGTCAGAGCAAAGTAGGGGCGGGGTCAGAGCAAAGTGGGGATGGTGTTCGGGCAAAGTGGGGGTGGAGTCATGACAAAGTAGGGATGGTGTCAGGGCAAAGTGGGGGTGGTGTCAGGGCAAACTGGGGGCGGGGTCAGGGCAAACTGGGGACGGGGTCAGAGCAAAGTAGGGGCGGGGTCAGAGCGAAGTAGGGGCGAGGTCAGAGCAAAGTAGGGGCGGGGTCAGAGCAAAGTGGGGGCGGGGTCAGAGCAAAGTGGAGATGGGGTCAGAGCAAAGTGGGGATGGCGTCAGAGCAAAGTGGGGTGGTGTCAGGGAAAAGTGGGGGCAGGGGTCAGGACAAAGTGGGGGAGGGTCAAGGCAAAGTGGGGGAGGGGTCAGAGCAAACTGGAGACGGGGTCAGAGCAAAGTAGGGGCGGGGTCAGAGCAAAGTAGGGGCGGTGTCAGAGTAAAGTGGGGGCGGGGTCAGAGCAAAGTGGGGAGGCGTCAGGGCAAAGTGGGGTGGTGTCAGGGCAAAGTGGGGCGGGGTCAGGACAAAGTGGGGAGGGTCAGGGCAAAGTGGGGGGTCAGGGCAAATGGGGAGCAAGGGTCAGAGCAAAGTAGGGGCGGGGTCAGAGTAAAGTAGGGGCGGGTCAGAGTAAGAGGGGTCAGAGCAAAGTGGGGATGGTGTCAAGGCAAAGAGGGGGCGGGGTCAAGGAAAAGAGACGCAGGGGTCAGGGCAATGGGGGCGAGGTGAGAACAAAGTGAAGGCTGGAAGAGGACAGAGCAAAGGCCGGTGACGGCAGGGCGTGTGCGGGGTGAAGAAGGAGTGGGAGGGGCGAGGGGGAGGGGCGAGGGCCCGCAGGGAAAGCGCGAAGTTGCTCCCGCCGCGGGCGCCGACGGGAGTTTGAAGTGCCCGCGAAGTGCGTGACCGGAGAGCTCGGCGGCCGTTGGGGGAAGGGGGAGGGACGCTAAGGAACAGTCCCTCGCTGCGCCGGATTCTGCCCCCCCCCCTTGGCTCCCTTTAATGCTAATTAGCTTATTCCAAGCTGCTTCCGCTACATCACACCGGAGCCACAAAGTTCCAATAACGAGCTCGACATTGCTTCTTTCCTCGGCTACATTGCTAGAGGTCTTATACTTACATAATAACTCACAGCTTGTTGTGCGATAATGCTTGTGTAAAAACACGGAGAAAAACAAGGTAAAAGTTAAAAGTGCTTATTAACTTGTTTTTAATTTTTTCATGTAATTATGCGCATGTTGCCTTTTAATGACAATGAATGATTAATAATTAATTGTTCGTTTTGTTTTACTTTGCGTTGTATCATTTATAAAATTACATTAATATCAAAACGAAGAGAAAACTTTCGTTTCCCACGATTCTTTGAAAACACTTAACACGTACTTTTAAATACACTAGACAATAAGGAAGAATGAACTAATGTTAGAACATACGGTCCGTTTCATTAGTACCTTTGTCACCGTCGCCATAAAATATTTTCCAACATTTTTTAAAATTAATCAGCAACACATAATACATTAACTTGCAATATTTTCGATTGTATAAACGTCTTGTCATTTTTATCGCGATTTTACTCGCAAATTCTTTTTATAATATACTTTTTAATAGTTTCATTGAACTGTGTATCAATATCTTTACTGCTCTAGCTCTCGCGTTTGAAGTGAATAAGAGATAAACGCTCAAGGATAATTTCAATGTTTACCTCTTTGTCTAACACATACTATATAACATTTAAATGCTCAATGTTAAATATTGATATCTCCAATAACTCTACTATTGGTGAACCTACACAAACATGTTGATAATTCTCATAACCGTTCTGTAAAATACGCAAAACAATGCCGTTCAGGCCTTCACAACAGCTGTGACTCAGTAATTCAACACCCATTCCGACGCCATTTCATCGCGTGGCGTGCAACAGGGAGAGGGGGTGCGAAAAGTCGCACGCAAGTGTGGAGCCCCGTGCCTCTTCAAATTATTTCGAGCGCCCCCTCTTCCTCCCCCTGGGAACCAACTTGGCCAACGAGTAGGGATGAATTTTGGGGCCGCACGAGAAGGATATAAATTCCGGAGGCGGGAAGTTACGCGGTTACAGCTGGCGAAGTTATTCAAGAATATTGAGACTTCACTCGGCAGTGAGTTATGTGTGTTTTGGTAACAATTACCTCAAACTAAAACTACGCTAACATGATTCTCGGTAAGTTGTTCATATTTAATGAATCCAAAATTATGTTATTCGTGATGTGTTGTTTCAAAATGGCTAAACATACAAAATAGGCCGAATATGAAATCTGTTGCTAAATGAATGAAAATCTCCCTGGAATAAACCACGTCAATGAAGGGAGTTTTTGATTTTTACAGCCACTACGAATATAGATACCTTCGATGTTAATTGCAGTCTTCAGTATATCGATCCTTCGGATTGACGACAAAACTTATGTCTGTCGTCCGCCCTTCCGCCCCTCCGTCCGTCCGTCCATCAATCCGTCCTTCTGTCCGTCCGTCCGCCCCTCCGTCCGCCCCTCCGTCCGCCCCTCCGTCCGCCCCTCCGCCCCTCCGTCCGCCCCTCCGTCCGCCCCTCCACGATCAACTCCGTCCGCGCCTACTCCCTCCGCAAACGATTTTCCTCAAAATTGCCCCTAATTCAATCGATCGTGAGTGCCCCTCCGTATTTGGTAAAATTGTAAAAATATAATATTGCAAAAGTTGAACTCTGATGATTGATATTTTCCGAAATAAAATCGGTTTAAAAAATATCTTTAAAAAATAGTATGTACACTTTTTCGAAAACCGAGTAATATTCTCGTATTTGCTGCTGAAAGTCAATAGGATTTATAACTTTTTTCTAAAAACAAAGTTCAATTTATTTCTTTAATTTTTCCGAAGGGTTCCAATTTTTTTCATTAATTTTTTCTCTGATAGTGCAAAGAACGGCTAAAAAATAGCGCAAGCCTTATTTTCGTTTAAATCTCTAAATTTTCATAAAATGTTTGAGGTCAAAACTTGGTCGGCGTCTCCCTACGACTACAAAATTGAAGATACAGATTTTTCTTAATAATATCTGTTCTCCAAAGACATACCCTGAAAAACGTCATGTACAATTTTTCAAAACTTTGAGTAGATATCGCGCAATTTTGCGTGAAATATGGGTATTTCCGAACAATTATTTCATCTACAACGGCTTCAATCGTTTTTAAAACTGTTTTCCTCGTGTGTAGCACAGTACGTTAAAAAGTGGTGCGGGGCCTTACTTAAGTCTCCGTATTTGGTAAAATTGTAAAAATATAATATTGCAAAAGTTGAACTCTGATGATTGATATTTTCCGAAATAAAATCGGTTTAAAAAATATCTTTAAAAAATAGTATGTACACTTTTTCGAAAACCGAGTAATATTCTCGTATTTGCTGCTGAAAGTCAATAGGATTTATAACTTTTTTCTAAAAACAAAGTTCAATTTATTTCTTTAATTTTTCCGAGGATAGATCGAAAGCCATTTGAAAGATCTCTTTTTAGTTGAACTCTTGAATTTCCGAAAATGTGGAGAGTTAAAAATAATTCGAGAAAGATGATGTAGTTCCGCTTGTATTTTAAATATAAAAGTTTACCAAGCTCACTCCCTTCTTCCATATATTCCTCTTCATTGCAACTTCCTAATTTCTTCTGCTGCTGCTGCTGTTGCTTGGTTTCAATGCTAATATCTCCGAGACCTGCATAGGGATGCTTAGTGGTTGGATATCCAGAATCTAGAGACAGTGGCAGCGCGCGGTCGCAGATGACACACGACCGACGGCTGGTCGACGCTCGCCCGGTGGCTTCCGAGATGTGCAAAAAGGGTGTGGGTGGCAAGCGCATTTGTGACCTTGCCCTGAGCATTCGCCAGGTAGCACTAAGAGATAAGTCAAAGAAATTATCTTCTAGCAGCCGGCTGCTCTGGCCGGTAGTTTTCCGTGGTTTCTCAGATTAACACCAGGCGAATTCCGGAGCAGTACCTTAACAAAAGGGCAACAATGGTGTGCGATCTTTCCTTCCTCTTCTTTGTCCTATCCTCACCTCTTTCTTACACTCAATTACATGCACTACACATGTCTGGATACCAGTAGAAAGCTGAGAGCTCCTTCCGGCTGCGGAGGTGCCCCGCTGGAGTGAGAAAACACAGCAAGTTGATGTGTAGGTCGACCCTGGATCTCCCCATCCGGCGTGGGAATAACACCGTGCCCCTCACGCGATAAAAACGAACACTTCTTGTACGGGAATAATGACCCTAGCAGTTGACGCGCTCGGAAACGCCCATCGAAATATTAGTTGTAGAATGCAGTGCTCTAGCTCCCTCCGCAATGCTATCACGGAGCGGCCTGTGGTGTAGCGTTTACACTGATTAAATTCTAAATACGTATCGTGTTTCAAATACCTGTCAATCCATGTAGAATTTGTGGTAGGCAAAGCGCGTTCAGATCAGAATTTCCCGGAATCCTCTCTTTCCTTTGCCTCTCATTTTACTAATGTTCTAACATCTTTTATATCATAACTAGGTGACCCGGCGAACTCTGTTCCGCCTTAACAGCCGGTTCCATCTTTTTCTCGCGTCGCACTCACTGTGAGAAACTGTACTATCCTTGTTGCACTGCGTACGTGCAAAAACGTGCGTTCTCACACAGGAACGCTGTCGAACGGGATAAACAGTATCCTATGTCCGTCTCCTGGCTCTAAGCTTCCTGCTCACCAATTTTCAGCCAAATCGGTACAGCCGTTCTTGTGTTATAAATAGTGTAACTAACACGACTTTCTTTTATATTGTAATGTACCCCTTCCTTCTTACTATCTATTCTATTTGCCCCACCGTTGGGCCGCCATTTAATATAATGAATCCTACTCTCTCATTTATTATTTATTTACTCTCAGCTATCTATTTATCTCTTCTCCTCTGTCTGCTATCATCTATTTATTTATTTATTGATTTACCCCTTGATATTATTCCACTTAATGCCATTTAATGTAATATAACACTCTCTCCCTGCTCTCTCCTGATATCTTCCTATCATTCATTAATTTTATCCTCTAACTTCTCTACGTTATCTATGCCCGCGCTTTTATCAAATATATATAATAAGTCCCCTTTTTTCTTTTCCCTTTTAACTATCTACTGCCGTGGATACGCTGGCGTTCCTATACAGGAATCGCAGTGAGGTAACTAGATTGTGCGTGCTAGGTTAAATTACTACAAACATCTCAATTGATCCAAAACGAACCGCATTTCTGGTTCGATCATTTATTTACGTTTCTAACTTTACTCTATTTCCATTTCTACGGCGATAATTCACCGTCTTCCTTTCTACGTTAACATATAATATCATATAACATCAACATACACAAACGAAGAAAAAAAGAAAAAAACAAGATAATACACAATAACAAAAAATCATTCATACACACTAACACAGACAATATCAAAATCACATTCATCCCTCGAATGCGCATTCCCTCTTTTCCTCTATTTCTACTTTATTCCTACTAACAAAACTTGATCTTCAACAAAATTGTTTTTAATTATGGGATGCGTTTTGATACGAAGCATTTCAAGGAATTCCGACACACACACACACACGCATATGCGTTTCACTTCCCTTTTTTCAGCTCATCTTTCGTACTGGAGACGTCCGGTGTCCGCTGTCCAATGCTCCTCGATGTCAGTCGACGTCCACTCTTACTCGCGGTTGCCTCCGAGAACCACTTCTCGTCAACCACTATGTTTCACCTAAATGTGAAAGTCCAGCCGCTAGCCTGTCACCGACTAATAAATTCTGTATGTTTAAGGCGTATTCTCGGCAAAATACGTAACACGAAAACAGAAACAACTTTTCGCGTATCGTCAAACACGTTACCTCTTGAAAAGTTCTATTGCTTATTTCCATTTATTTTGGAAAATAATCGTCTAAATTATCCTGATGTGTATTGATTCAGTTAAGTCCCGTAATAAAAATGTTTACCGCGCCAAATTTCCTCACACTAGAATACAACGTAATTGATTATCCGTAATTGCTTGAAGTTTTACTAATAAAATAACATGAATTCAATGAATTTAAATTTTTGCTCCCTTTTCTAATGTTCCAAATTTTTTATAAATCTTTCGACGTTACTTCTCGTTAACTATTTTTACACTTTCCAAAAAAACTAACGACACACCGATTTCACGTACACGAAGCGTTCATCACCATGTCCACGACACATCTGCCTCACATCTGCATTCTTTCTTCACAATTTTCATTGTTACTACAGATTTTTGTCACAAATAATTGACACACGCTTGCTCTGTTGGTTCTGGAAGATTTCCTTAACTTCTCAGCATGGCGTCATTTGTTTACACTCTTGACTTCATTCCAACTTTCACATATTTTATGATTACTTCGCTTCCGAAAATGCGACAAAGTTGATGTTAATTTTGTCGTCTTCCCCGTATTTTATTCTATTCTTTCCCAACGTTTCAACCAAATCGGTCCGTGCGTTTGGTAATTATTCTTCAAAAACCCTGTTTGTAATGTTTCTTTTCTAACACAACAATGGCCATATCCTGTTCATTTTATTAAAAATTCCAAATATATTTCAAATTATAACTTCCGAATGTGTTAACCGAATTTCATGCCGTTTGTTTTATTTCGTTCTATAATTTCTGCTCTATCGGATGATTATATTCAATTTTCTCTAAATCTCACATGCTATAATTTCTTATTTTAATTTGGATTTACAAACATGTTTCTATCGGCACCGTTGCACTCCACATTTACGTTTATTCTTTGCTACCTTTTGGCAACGTT
>BLKR01013073.1:0-13877 GCA_011170035.1 Teleogryllus occipitalis | reverse complement strand
ATGCACCTTCATGTATTTCTACGAGAATTCACTATGTGGATGAGTATTTCAGCCCTGGACTTTACAACTTGCATTATTTTCAAAAGAAAATATTTCCATTTAATTCTCTTTTCTTAAATTTTACATTTAAAAGAGGAAATTGAGTGTAATAGCAGGAAGATTTGGAACAATATCCTTCAAATATTTTACGTTTATGTTTGACTAGCAGGTTATATAATCATAAATCATAAAAACCTTTTTTGAAAATGTTCCAATCAATATTAATAAGTCTCTTCAAAGTTTGAACACAAGAAAAATATTTCACTCCTTCTTATAGTGCATCAAAAACACTACACTGACTTGTAAAATTTGGCTTCATGAAGTGTGGCATATGTAATATTGTTTTTTCTGTTATTTAGCATGGTGTCAAAGAATCTCATCAACCTTTACACCGACAAAAATAGCGCGCATATCACCCACAAAGTGCAGGTTGAGTTCTTTACCAATATTACCAAGGTTTTCTGAAATACCAGCTATGAAATATAGTTATATAAGATTTTCCTCCATATTATAATTAGCAAAGAGTGATTAACATTAACCTTCCTAAACGTCTTAGAAGTGTCTAATAATTATTCCGAACAATCCTGTAGATTTTACTTTTAATTTTTTTATCGATTCGTCCGGCTAAGTTTCGTTTAGAGTCACTATTGCCACTCATTCTCACCTAGAAACTTTGTGACATATTCTCGACACTAGCTAGATAGCTGGGTCGAATTCGGTCAGTGTGTGGAGGAGAATTCTAGCGGCCGGCGGCTCTGATCGGTAGTTTTCCGTGGTTTCTCCGATCAACACCAGTGAATGCCGGAGCAGTACCCTACCAAACGGGCCAAGAACCGCGCACGATCTTTCCTTCTTCCTTATTGTCCTCATGCAAAGGGAAGGCCTGCTGCCAATCTCCTTTTATCCACTCATTCTTTGTCCCGGCTTATGCGGCGCCCCGTTGGGGGATATACCTAAATCCTCCCGCAAGCCGACATGAAGGTCGGCACTGGATCTCACTATCCAGCTGGCGAGAACTGATTGATTGATTGTTAGTGATTCCGGGCGCGTCAACTACTGAGGTCATTAGTCCCGTAAGTGTAGTAAATGTTTTATTCGAAGGTGGCGGTGATCTTCCCCCACTTCATGGTAAGATCCGGCGCCGACCTAACGTCGACTGGCGGGGTTTCCCCAACGATGTATCTTCCACCAGCGGGGCACCGCCCCATTCGATCTCCGACCGGCAGTATAGTGGTGTGGCAGTATAGTGCGTAGTGCATGTTCGTGTATGTGTGTGTGTAAGAGGTGAGGATAGGACAACAAAGAGGAATAAAAGTATGGTCATGTCCCGTGTATAGGGTACTGGTCCGGATTTCGCCTGGTGTTGATCGGAAAAACTGCGGAAAACTACCGATCAGAGCAGCTGGCTGCTAGAATTCTCCTCCAGACAGCGACTGAATTCGACCTAGCACACAAGCCAGTGTCGAATACCCTGCCGCCGTCGGAACTCGAATCTAGAACCTCCCGGTCAGAGGCACTGCAGTGACATCTGTTGCTACCCTGAGCCACATCTCCGCGTCCAGGGAGGAACACCGACACATTCGTCGAAGAAACCATTCACTACATTAACGGAACTAATGACCTTAGAAGCTTAGGGTGGTCCCCGAAACATCAATAAATAATTCAATAAATCAATCAATGAATCAATCAGCGGTTCAAGAGGTTGCATGGAAACGACAGAGAGAAAGCAATGGCGTCATTTGGCCCCACTGTGGCGCTCGGGCATTAGCCGTCGCCCGCCCATTGATTCATTCCGGGGCTCATTGGCCGGCGCGGCGCCGCGGCGTTCTTTTGTCGGCCGCTGCGGGCCCACCGCGGATGTGCCGGAGCGCCGGACGCCCGAAGGGAGGGGGTGGGGGAGGTGAGCCATGGGAGGGGAAGGGGGAAACGGGGATGCGATCGCGGCGCCGGCGAGGGTGTCGGAATGGAAACCAAACTACGACCGGGGTTGCAGCTCGAGGGGGGAGGGGTGGAAGCAGGATGCATAGGAATCCGGCGACGAATTGGTGGCTGGCGCAGGGGCGATGAATCAGGGGCAGCAGCCGTGTCAGGGGCAGGGTCCGTGAATCAGGGGCAGTAATCGGTCGGCATTTGTGATTTCGTTTTCCTGTTGTGGATTGATTGATTGATTGATTGATTTTTTCATGTTTCCGGGCACGTCAACTGCTTCGGTCATTAGTCCCGTTAGTGTAGTGCATGTTTTTGCTCGGGAGATGGCGGTGATCTTCCCCCGCTGGATGGCGAGATCCGGCGCCGACCTACCGTCGGTTAGTGGGGTTTCCCCCTAACCAGGACTCTCCCACCAACGGGGCACCGCCCCAGTCGGGACAAGCTCTAAGCTCCCGACCGGTCTCCCAGAATATGTGGTAGTGTAGTGCATGTTAGTGTAAGTGTGTGTGTAAGAGGAGAGGAAGGGACAAGGAAGAGGAAGGGCAGATCGCGCGCGGTCCGTGGCCCGTTTGATAGGGTACTGCTCCGGCATTCGCCTGGTGTTGATCGGAGAAACCATGGAAAACTACCGATCAGAGCAGCCGGCCGGTAGAATTCTCCTCCAGACAGCGACTGAATTCGACCTAGCTGAAAAGCTAGTGTCGAAAATCCTGCCGCCGTCTAGGACCTCCCGGTTAGAGGCGCCGCAGTGACATCAGTTGATTCCTGTTGTGGTATCACGTACTAAAAACTTCAAGTAGCTTCTTAAATCATACGTCTCGCTATTGTTGGTTACCACCGGGAGCGGTGGCTGCAGTCCATCAACTGATGTCACGGCAGTGTCTCTGACCGGGAGGGTCTAGGTTCGAATCCCGACCGCGGCGGGATTTTCAGTCATTCAGTCATTGTTATTAACTACTCATTTCCACAGAAAAGTACAAGTGCAGATAAGAATAGTGCTTTAATTATGTAGGACAAGTCCAAAATTCTTTTGTTTATTGTTCGTTCCCATTACTTTAAGAATTAGTGAAAAGGTATTTCTGAAAGCGAAGTATTTCTCACGAAATTCTCATATTTAAAACAGTTCATAATACTTGTACGCTCTACAGTAAATGTGTCAAGAACAGAGTAAATATTAAGTTATTTTTACAATAGTGGAAATAGTGGTAATAAACTTATATAATTCTTTTAATTCAAAGTAATTGAATCGCAATATCCGAGTATTAATTCCATTTTTAATTCTCTGAATCGTTTTAACTGTAATTAGTGGCTTCCCTATTTTTTTACACTGAAAAATGTAAATTGTCCACGGCAGTACGACGAAAAAAATGAACTTGTATGTATGTATAGAAGAATATCATATAATGATAAGTACATTATTCAATGTCTTTACGTAAATGGTCAAGAACAAATTTACTGAATATTTTAATTAAAAAAACTTTAAATTAGAAATATATAATACGTAAAAAATCTGCATACAAGGATTGCGCGAGAAATATTTTTAGATAGCAAACACGGTATCAGCGTGTTGTTCTAGCAACGAAATCTAAATTCAGCGGAATATTAATTTTTTATTCCAATAGCATTGCGTTATTGTTTCTAAGCAATTGTAAACTTGTGGCTGGTAGTTTCAAACGATTTGCCTACGCCCATTAGGTATCATATGCGTGCAAACACCAGTGTGGAATGCGAACAGGGGATGCAATGAAGAGGTGAGTGGAAAATGATACAAGAGATGGACTATTAGAGATGTGGCAATGATTTATGTGTTCATTTAGCGTGTGGGTATTGTGAACCGACAGATCGTCAGTAAGCCGTGTTCCACAACCAGTTGCTATCAATCGTGTTCTCTAGACTCCCGTGTTCGTGTTGGCGGAAATGAAGACGATATATTATTGATGAAATGGCAAATGATAAATGAGAATATACATGCTGCAAACGACAAAGGGAAAAGGTGGTATAGCATGGGACTGACCTGTGGAAATCTATATATTGCTGCATGTTTACAACAACATAAAACCGAGTCTCCGGTATTCATGTTCCAGAAAATAGAAATAAGAGGCGAGAACTCTTAACCTTTATTGCATTTCCTACACCACATTATGCATTCATAGGAGAAAGCGAATCGATAATGGTCAATAACGTACTTATCGTATCGCGATAATGAAAATTTGAATAGCAAAGAGGGTGTAAAGTGTGTGCGAGTTCTGCAAAATATTTTTATAATATTTATTGATTGATTTTTCATTTTGTTTTTCCTTGTGCTATAGTCTGCTATGATCATTAGTGCCGAAACGGTCGTGAATGTATCATGGCAGTTGGAGATGTTCTAACCTCACCAAATGGTGAAATCCGGCGCTAAACTACAAGTCAGCTAGCGGGGTTTTCCCCTTCTGGATATCTTTCACTACAGGAGTACTGCTCCTAAAGGGACAAGTTGTAAATTCTCGATTGACCTCTCGACATATGAGGCAATGTAGTCCAAGTAGGTTTGTATTAATAGGTAAGTAAGGAATTAGGTATGTTATTGTAAGTATGGGGTGAGGTTTGAACAAGAATGAGGAACGGCAGATTCGTCACGGTCCGTAGCCCATTTGTTAGGGTCCTGCTCTGGCATTCCCCTGATGTTGACCGGTGAATCCACGGCAAACTACCGACCAGATCAGCTGACAGCTGACATTTTCCTCCAGACAGCAGCTGAATTCAACCTGGCTCTCTAGGTGGTGCTTAAAATCTTGCCACCGTTGACTGTGGCCGTTGACCATTGACCGTTGCCACCGTCATGACTCAAACCCGAGTATCTCCGTATCATGGATACCGATAGCGGTAGCTCAGTGCATCAACTGATGTCACTGCAGCGCCTCTGACCGGGAGGTCCTAGGTTCGACTCCTGACGGTGGCAGGATTTTCGACACTAGCTTTTCAGCTAGGTCGAATTCAGTCGCTGTCTGAAGGAGAATTCTAGCGGCCGGCTGCTCTGATCGGTAGTTCTGCGTGGTTTCTCCGATCAACACCAGGTGAATGCCGGAGCAGTACCCTACCAAACAGACCACGCGCGATCTGTCCTTTCTCTTCCTTGTTCTATCCTCTCCTCTTCCACATACACTTACACTAACATGCACCACACTATCACATATTCCGGGCGACCGGTCGGGAGTTTAGAGCTTCTCCCGACTAGGACGGTGCCCTGCTGGTGGGAGAGTCCTGGTTAGGGGGAAACCCCACTAGCCGACGGTAGGTCGGCGCCGGATCTCGCCATCCAGCGGGGGGAAATCAGCGCCATCTCCCGAGAAAAAAACATGCAGTAGACTAACGGGACTAATGACCAAAGCAGTTGACGCGCCCGGAAACACGAAAAATCAATCAATCAATCCGGATCATGGACACTGCTGTGACATCAGTTGGTCCTCTGAGACCTCTCAGCCGGTATTTTTAAAACAGCGACCTGATGAAATAAAATTGGAGATATTGATGTTTCTATACGTAGTGAATAAATGAAATTTGACTATTATTCTAGCATATTGCATTCCCGTCCATTAAAAATAAACCAATTGGTTCTTTCTGTCTCTCGTAGAGAAAAAAGCGGAGTTTGAGGACTCAATGTTTAAAAATCGTTTTATGATGATACATGATTTGAGGAACCGGGGATAACCAAAAAATCTTTGAGAGTAAAGTTGAGAAGGAATATAGTGGAAAAAAAGGGAATAAATTGAATTGAGAGAAGGATGTACGTGGAATATTGACTTTCTAATGTTTAAAATAAATGGATATATGCTTTAAAAGGTATAATTGAGAATATAATAAAGAGAGAGAGAGAGAAATATATCTAAATTAAAAATCAATAAAGAGAGGAGATGCTAATAAATATAATTATTTAGAAAATTCCAATGTATGTGTTCTAATGTATTACATATTTATTAAAAGTGAAATATATATTTTTCTAATATATTGAGGAAACATCTTTGCAACATATATTTTATTAATTTTAACTCTGCTTGAAAATTTTAACTCTGTTTGAAACCTCGCTTTTATACCAAGTTGAAAATTGTAATTTTCCTTCAAATAGGCTTGTATACGTTTACTTTTAGTTAAGGACCTTTGAAAGCCTACTCATCAAAATAAGACGATCCCAAGAGCGAATTAGAGCCCTCTGCTCGAAGGCAAGGCTGCTCTTGGAATTGATATTTTCCAGGTAATCAGATCGTGGAGCGTCCAGCTGAGGAGCATTAAACTCGAACTCGCAGGCAAGCGGATAAACAAGCGAGGGGCAGCCGACCGAATACGCAGACGTGAGAGAAGCGCTGTGCAAATGGGTAACTGCGTGAGACGAATAGATGATGCGGAGGGTGGCTAGGCAGTCGGGAGGGCGGATTGAGAGATTGCAAGGGCGAGTGCGTGAGACGAACGGACGATAGGTAGGGAGGCTGGGCAGTCGGGAGGGCGGATTAAGCGGCCGGGAGGGCAAGTGCGTGAGATGGATGGGTTGCAGGGTGGCTGGGCACTTAGAAGGACGGATTGAGCGGTTGGGAGAGCGGATGAGTGGGTGGCTGGAAGGACAGATTGGTGGTCGGGTGGGTAAGATGGTCACGAGAGAGGGTGCGTGGGTGGGTCGGGAGGGCGACTGGGTGGGCTGGGAGGGTAGTTGAGTAGATTGGTAGGTAGGTCCACGTGTGAGTGGATGGCAATTCGTGTAGGGAGGAATGGAGAGGGGTGATCGGGAGGACGCATTGAGCGGTCGGGAGAGCGGATGAGTGGGTGGCTGGAAGGACGGATTGGTGGTCGGATTGGTAAGGTGGTCACGAGCTGGGTTGGTCGGGAGGGCGACTGGGTGGGCTGGGAGGCTAGTTGAGTAGATGGGTAGATACGTACACGTGTGGGTGGATGGCAATTCGTGTAGGGAGGAATCGAGAGAGGGTATGTAGGCGGACTGATGGTATTTTTGGGAGGACGGTTTGGTGGATACAAAGGTGGGCGTGCTGGTGTTCGGGTGGATGGGATATTAGGATCAGAACGCGTAAGGGCGGGTTGGAAGTGCGCATGGGAGGGTGGTGCACAGGTGATGCGAAGTCAGGAGGGCGGGCGTGTGGGTAGAGAGTGCGTGTGGGAAGTCGGATAAGCAGGAGCACCAGTGGGCGGATGGATGTGCGGATGAATGGAGTATTCGGGTTAGGAGTATGTGTGAGCAGGTTGGGAAAGCTGGTATTTAGATGGGTATGCGAGTGGATGTTGGGGTGGATCGAGTATTCGGGTTATGACGATGTGTGAGCAGGTTGGGAAAGCTGGTAGATGGGTATGCGAGTGGTTATTAGGGTGGATGGACTATTAGGATTAGGAGGACGGGCGTACAGCTTGAGAAGGCAGGTGGGCAGATGAGTATGTGAGTGAAGATTCGGATGGATGGATTATTCGAGTGAGCAGGACGGTAGAGCGGGTTGGGAAGGCTGGTGAGTCGATGGACATACATATGAGAGTTCGGGTTGGGAGGATGGTACGCGGATGTGTGTGTGTGTGTGTGGAAGTGGAGCAGGCAAGCGAGCAGCGAGCGCCTGCCACACGCCGTTGCGCGATACCGGGAGCTCACGGAAATGGAAAGGTATCCATCTAATCAATCCCGAACATCTGCTCGAGCGGATTACCGGACCACGGCTATCGCCGCTTCGCCGTTCCGCGCTCCTCAGCTTCGCTCGATTCTGCCCTACTTTATCCCCAGGCTTCCTACGACCGGCGAATGTAATGCAGCCACCGGCGATTACGATGACAATATTCGGAGAATATCGCCACGTCAGTTCTCATAACAGTTTGAACATTTTCTCAAAAAACACGAATTAGTACGAATCATATCTTCAACGTAACAAACTTTAACCTATGTTCTAAAAATCACACTTAGATTAATTTTATATCCTGAAATTCTAACGTAAATTCCATATTCATTTTTTTTTACAAAATAATGAGTGATTCTATGCAGCGCTAACCATGGTGCTGCTAGTGTTTTGTCACGTGACCTCACAAGAGGAGAAAAATAACTGAAATGATTGCAGAAAGGTTGGTGCTGCATTATGAAACTTATACACGCAAAAGTACAATCTAAATTGTATTAGATTTGTAAACAGCAAAAATAGAAAGCGCGATGTAGTTGCAGAGTAGGAATTCATTTGGGGAGCAACATTACACTTCCTTACACGTTTTCATATGGTATAAAATCAATAAGTGTGCGGTCTGAATACTTGTGGGACACTGATTATTTGGCTCTACTCTCGTCTTGGCGCTTTTTACAGCCTACTGTCGACACGGGTCTAGGTAGGGTTGCCAACCGTCCTCCGTTTGGGAGGAAAGTTCACTATTGACGTCATTTGTCTCGTCCTGGCGCTTTTGAAAGCCTACTCTCGACACGGGTCTAGGTAGGGTTGCCAACCGTCGTTGCCAACCAACCGTTGTCCTCCGTTTGGGAGGAAAGTTCACTATTGACGTCATTTGTCCTTTTAGTAAATTTTTAGCATTTGTGGTAATTTATTTTACCACAGGACTAACATCTGCTACGTTGTATCGTTGAGTGTTTAATTTAGAATAGACAACATGAATATCCTTTTTCAGAATCCTGACACACGCATGCATGATAGTGTCTCTTTTTATCGACTAAAATAAATAGACGCTCAGACCATCTTCATCTGCGTTTTGTGAACGAATCTTTTCACTTGAATCGCAAACGGAGAGAAGCAATGTTTTAATGCGGTTGGATATTTTTATTTGTCGAGTGTCCTTCATTTTACTTGAACATTGTTGGCAACCTTAAGTGTAGGAGAATCTTAGGGTTTTGCATGCAGGTGCGCCTAATGAGAGTCTTTTGTAGTGACTGGGTACAAGTTATTTTTTCCGCTAGATGCCAGTCTCATTTAATAGTCGAACTGTCTGGTTGGTAGAATGTGAAATCTTGAGAGGAGGAATATTGTCGAAAGGATTTAATTTTGTGAGATTCTTGGAGATATTTTACATATCACAAGAGTGACATGATCACCGAAAATTTTAGAGTCTATTTCGATCACCCAACAAAACTTCACCTTCACCTCCAAGCCAGGTATAACACACATTTGAATGGAATCATTAAATCTCCATCGAGAAAAAACTAAATTTTCACTCACTTAATATAACTATTTTCATATCGGTGATTTTTGCATTATTTAAGGTATTATAATATTATCAAATTACAACTGTACTATTTTAATTCAAATCCAACTTTGGATCATCATAATAAATTATCTGTAAACCATGTGAAGGAAATATTTACAGCTGGATTTGAGAAAATATTAGAAATGAATACATTTCGTGTACATTACTTTTTCCATATTGGATAACAGAAGATTTACCTGTAGTCAGCGTGGTTACCCAATTCAGAAAATTTACATTTAGTAAGTAACTCTTTTAAGAGTTTATAAACAGCAGATATTGCAAAGCGTATTAACAAACTAGTTTAATTTAATAAGAGATCCATGTTTATCTACCATGTCGTTTTAAACACAAATCTTGGCTGTATATATTGACAAAAATAATAAATACAGTGATGAAATGAGGACGGATGCTAATGACGATACGATGAACGAACATTGCAAGAGCGTTTTACAGAAAGAAAACACATAAAGAAGGGAGTAAATATTTTTAATTGTTGCTTGTCACTTTTAAATTGTTGTTGTAGAACAAAAACAGATTCACACCTTTCAACTTGTAGCGTTTGTTTGGGTAATCCGTTTTACAGTTTTAGGACACGTATTTCCAACCTATTAAAACGATCAGAAAGAACTAATTTTGTTGATTGCGGCATAAAAACACAACTATTGTCCCTTAAGGTCAGGGAAATTAGTTTTAAGAAGTTTAGGACGTATCGTTTCCGAGTTACGCACTGTTGTAAGATATGTTACAGCGTAATCTGTATGGCAGTCTGCAGGTGGATCTGTTTTCCGTCCTACACCATAACATGCAGACTTCCAATTTCATCGTTTTAAATCTGTTTGATGTACAATTGGAAAAAGATCCCCATCGCAACATTAATATAGATTCGTGTTTTTGGTTTTATGTTTCCTTATAAACCGCGGAAAACCGCTGTCTCTCCTTAGCGTATTTTAAAATAGATATAAAATGACCTTCTATTCCATTGCATAAAAGTAACAGATTGTAAATTTTAATTTTTTAACAATTGAAGTAGGTGAACTTAATATTGAGAAAATATACTCTTTTTAACACTGACAAATAATTAATCTATAACTTCGAGCAATCGAAGCAATTCTGTTAATATAAAACCCTGTTAATATAAAATGTTAATATAAAATCGAGCAATCCTGTTAATTGTTAATATGATTTTATAATTTAAATCTCCGCAATTTTCAGCAAAAGACATACACGTGCCGTAACTGCGTGAGTTTTGCTGAAATGGATGTTCACAATACACACGAAGTCAGTGGCAGGAAAAAATATCGGGAAATTCTAAAAGGAAAAGAAGAGAAAAATAGCAAACGAGCAATTGGATGCTTCTGCGGGCCGGGAAGAACACGGGGGGTGGGTGAACAAACAGGAAGAGGAGAACGCTGGCACGCACAAGCGAGCGGAGCAGGAGAGAGACGGAAGCAGAGGGTTACATATAACAAGTGTAGCGAAACAATTGCTCCGGCCGCATGCCCAATTTGCGGTCAAAGACGAAGACAGGACTCCGATAAACGGCCTGGGCGCTTCCGACCGAATCGGGGGCCTGGAGGGGGGGGGTGCGCGAACAGGCTACGGGGATGGGTGGGTGGAAGAGGAGACGACAGACGTGAAGGAGGTGGAGGGGATAGCAATGAATCCCAATTCCAAATGGGGAAATGAGGGTGCGAGAAATAAAGAGGCGAGAGTGGTGGCGGGGGTGGGAGTGATAACAAAAGATGGAAGAAATGCCGCGTGATGGAAATGGTAAGGGGGTGGATGTGGTGAGGAGGCGGATGTGGTGGCAAGGCGAATGTGGTGACGAGGCGAATGTGGTGACGAGGCGGATGTGGTGACGAGGTGGATGTGGTGACGTGGCGGATGTGACGGCGGGTCGGATATGATGACGGGATGTATGTAGTGATGGGGCCGATGAGGTGATGAGACGGTTGTGGTGATTAGGCAGATCTGGTGATGAGATGAATGTGGTGATGGCGTGGTGATGGGGCAGATGTAGTGTTGGGGCGGATGTGATGACGGTGCGGATGTAGTGGTGGGACGGATGTGGTGATGGGGTGGATGTAGTTATGGGGCGGATGTGGTGATTGGGCGGATGTGGTCATGAGCGTATGTGCTAATGGGGCAGATGTGGTGGTGGGGCAGAAGTGGTGATAGGGCAGATATCTTAATGGGGCGATGTATTGACGCGGCGGATGTGTTGACGCTGTGAATGTGATGGCGGGTCGGATATGGTGATGTTTGTGCGGATATGGCGATATGATATGGATATGTGGTGATTGGGCGGATGTGGCGATGAAGCGGATGTGGTAATGGGGCGGATATGGTAATGGGGTGGATATGCTAATGTGGCGGATGTTGTGATGGAGTGGATGTGGTGATGGGGCGGATGTAGTGATGGGGTGGATGTGGTGATGGAGCGGATATGGCGATGGGGCGGATGTGGTGATGGGGCGGATGTGGTAATGGGGCGAACGTGGTGTTGGGGGATTTGGTGATGGGGAGGATGTGTTGACGGGGCGGATGTGATGAGGTGGATGTGTTGACGCGGCGGATGTGGTAGCAGGTCGGATATGGTAACAGGGTGGATGTGGTGACCGGGTCGATGTGTTAATGGAGTGGATGTGGTGATGAGGCCGGAAGTGTTGGCGGCGTGGATGGAAAGGTGACGGGGATGGAAAGGTTGAAGGGAGCGGAAATGGTGGTGTGAGTGTAAGTGGTGACGGGGCCAGGAGTGGTAACTGGGCGGGAGTGGTGACACGGAGTGAGTAGTGGTACGGAGAAAGTGATGACACGGAGAGACTTGTGACATGGAGTGAATGTCGCTTGCACGGGAAAGATAACAGAAGTACAGAAGTGAGAGTGGGAGTGACAGCGAAGTAGGAAGTGAAGTAGGATCGACATGAAGGTGGGGCGAAGGAGGGAGAAAAGGAGAGAAGAAGGAGTAGCATCAAAAGCGACAGGGGTGGGGAGGAATGCGAGAAGCAGCGAAGGAAGGAATGGAGCCGGAGAAGGAAATAGAGGTGGAATCGTGTGCAGAAGCGGAGACAAGAGCGGTCGATTCTTTCATTCCGCGACCCGGTGGAGTCCGTAGCTCCATTTATTTCGGCCGGAAATACAAAAGGGCGTCTACGGAACAAATCTGATGCGGGGGCGGCACCCGTCATGCATTACAGCCGCAGTGGACGGCCCGCGGCGGAGCCCTGCGGCTGGCCGACGGCCACACCATCGCCTGCGAGAAAGGACGGGGCGGAAAGTGCGAACCTGCTGACGGGATGCAGTTTTGCCTACAAGCAGGTAGTTAGTTTATTTCGATTCTGGGTTAAGATGATGGACTAGGTTGGTTGGTTGGTTATTAGTGACTCCGGGCGCGTCAACAGCTTAGATCATTCGTCCCGTAAATGTAGTGCATGGTTTTCCTCGGGAGGTGGCGATGATCTTCTCCCACTGGATGCCGAGATCCGGCGTCGACCTACCGCCGGCTACCGGAGTTTCCCCTAATCAGGACTCTCCCACCAGCGGGGCACCATCCCATCCAGGACAAGCTCTAAGCTTCCGACCGGTCTCCCGGGATATGTGGTAGTGTAGTGCATGTTAGTGTGTGTGTGTGTAAGGGGAGAGGATACGACAAGGAAGAGGAAAGATAGAATGCGCGCGGTCCGTGGCTCCTTTTGTTAGGGTACTGCTCCGGCATTCGGCAGGTGTTGATTGGAGAAACCACGCAAAACTACCGATCAGAGCAGACGGCCGCTAGAATTCTCCTCCAGACAGCGACTGAATTCGACCTAGCTGAAAAGCTAGTGTCGAAAATCCTGCCGCCGTCAGGACTCGAACCTAGGACCTCCAGGTCAGAGGCGCTGCATTGACATCAGTTGATACACTGAACTACCACTCCCGGCATGATGACCTAGTAATTAATAAACATACTATTAATATACCTAAAATTGGGTTGATTTCAAATTCCTTTCCCACAGATCTGAAGTCTGTTTCTACATCTACGTCTGCTCTACATGGTGTTGGTACACTACATTGATTGATACAAAACATTTTTAGAAATTGAAAAAATATTTCGTTCCCGCTTTTCTCCTTCAACGTTGCATATGTCTTTCTGAGCAGGACATTTCGTTTAATTAACATTTCATAATATAATATTCGTAATGTATATCAGACAAAAGTTTTTTGTATTACGTCCTTTTAACCCACCTCAGAAATACTGCAAATAGTTTTATATTATTAAAGAGTGCATCGTATTCCCTTTACAATCTCATTATAAATACACAACAGTCTAGAATTTGCATTTAGCTTCCTGGAAAAAGTTTAGGAAAAAGATGTTGAGAGTGTTGGAAGATTTCACGTATCTCACTCCATTTCATTTGAGAAATTCATCATTCCGTTTGAGAAATGCAGGAATTGAATGACTGTAACTGCGAGAAAAAAGTTATCGGATTTTTAACTTCAAAATTTTAAAGAAATATGATTTTTATAAAAATCAAACTACTGGAAACAGGTCAAAGCCTTCACTAAATGTCCATAAAAGTATGGAAAAAATCATTTCCCATCGTTGTATCAGTAAATCAACTTCCACACGGATGTAATAAATGTAAAATTTACAAATTATATGTATTTGATACATAGTTCAAATCAATATGACATACCTACGTAATTATGTAACAAGTCGTGTCTCT
>BLKR01013072.1:0-13878 GCA_011170035.1 Teleogryllus occipitalis | reverse complement strand
TACGACACATAATTACGTCCAATCTTATTTCTAATGAGGGATTTCCTAAACTAAAACAGATAAAACGAATGTGAGAAATTATCCATCCAAAAACTTTATTTGTTGCTGGATATACTATATTGCATAATAATAAGTCGATTGCAAATCAATTTTAATATATCTTTTTAATAATAGGGGTCTAAAATAGCTGAAACATTTTAATACGTGATAATAGTCAAAGTTACTACTTTAGACTAAACTCCCATGAATTTTATTTTTACAACTCCAATGAATTAGTGAATGTCATTATTAACATGAATTCTAAAAATACTAGAGGAGAGTATTACAATCCTATCGGACTGATTAAACTTGCTAGGCATTATCTAATAAAGCCTTAACTTTTATTGTTAATAAATGCATGATGGATGGTGAGGTAAAAAATTTTCATTTAAAAAAGTCGAAAGTGACGCCAACATCTGAACAGAGGGATAGTGAGAAAGCCATGAACACACAGATTTCCTAAATTTCGAATTTTGCAAAAGTTCTTGAAAAGTTGATGAATAAAAGTATTAGTGGCTTCATTCAAATCATAAAATTATAAATAATTTTGAATTTTGTTTCCCGGAAGGTAAAACTACTGAGGATGCTACCAGATATTTTGCAGACCACATCTACTATGCAATCAATAAAAACAAACGTTGATTACCTATTTTTCTAGAATTCGATAAGGTGGTTGATACAGTAATTTGTATTAATGAAAAAAAATTACAAACCAGAGTTCTAAGGAACAGCATACAAAGACTTGAAAAGTTACCTCTCTGACAGAATACAAGTAGTCAAAAAAGCGATATGAACAGCAATGAATTAACCCTGGAATGCTGAGTGCAACAAGAAACAATTTAATGTCCAATACTACATTCAATTTCTGTTATCAATTTCCTTATAATCCTGGGTGAGCTGGCATCATTTCTGAATGACTTAAGACTCATTATAAAAGGGATATCTTTGACAGAACTTCTGATGACAGCTGAATTAAAAATTGAATGAATAGAAAACTGGCTGAAAGGAAACTTTTTCGATTCAACATAAAAAAAAGATGTCTTCAATACTCATGCTGAGTAGCTACGTTGATAGAGTACCTCACTGCACTAATGTAATGTTGATAATAAGGTTATTGACGTCTATTTCTTCTTCTTCATCCCCAGAATTTTCAATTGTTTTATGTATAATATACAGCAGAGCAAACTCCAACGATCTGTTGCACGAGAGCAATATCTAATTTTGCTACAGCATTAGCAACCCCACAGATTGTACCTAAAGTTTCTCCAGAAAGACAAGAATCAAGGATTTTAAGTTTGCATCCAGAAACAAAATCAAGGCAACGAATTAAAGTTGGGAATGTGTTAGGTTAATGCGTTTATAATTTGAAATATCAGAAAGTATAAAAACCAGTAAACGATACTGACTCCAAAGAAAGTTGCTGCTCATCTAATGCATATGGAGCTAACACTTCAGTCATCATCGCTTCTACTTTTTTCTTCCTCCGCAAGACTTCAGAATAAAAAATAACGCTTTTACTACCATGTGGAAGTTAATTCATTAATTTGTTTACCGTTTATGAAATCTCATTCTGTACTGATTCTTATTAAACAGCTAGAACATGACCATACAATCGATTCAAAACAATCATCAGTAAACAAAAAAAAAACAGTTAAGTTACAATCAAAAATTTCAATTACAAATAACTAATCAGAACAGCAAAACTTTAGCCTGACAACCACCTCTCAGTTTTGCAGGGTACTTTCTTGTTTGTAAGTCACATTAATGGCGCTTCGAATCTACACCACCACCTTCAGTCTTGCAAATGAGAACCGTGTGTCCATGGCATAGAGGCTACAATGGTCTAGTAGAGAAGAATAGAAATGCATTCTATAATTAGGTTATCCTAACCCTACCAATCACTGCCTCCATCCCCGGAATTGCTACCCTACATGTCACCCAATTTCGTCTTGCCCAATTACACCGTGTCCCTCCACAACGCACAACACCCCACCCCAACACTTGTTTTGCTACATTCATGATGTTCACATTTGAATTGTTTTGACAGGCAGGTGTACTATGCTCACACTTTTTCTTGATACCCGAGCCCCCTAGTCCTCTCTCAGCCCGACACAGCACGGCCCGGTAGAAAACACCAGCTCCACTCGGAACGTCACGGCTCAGTTTGCAGTGCTGCCTACCTTCTTCGTTACTTGTCATTGCTATCTAGTCCAAGACACGCTATTACCTCAGTCTAATAATTGTGCTATTACGCTCAGTTTTCCGCCGTTGAAGTTGACAGCACTGCACTGCCGTGACGTAGACAGAAACCACCTCTCCCCGCACCCCCCGCTGTGGAGTATCAAGAAAAAGTGCGCGACTAAGATTTATTCCACGTAAGATGTGACCCAGAGAGCTTGGCAATACCAACCTCCCGTAAACCACCCGCCATACATACTACATTGTCTTAGGGACTTTTGATTACCATTTAAGTTGGAGAAAGTAGGTGCCAACCCCAACGTAAATTCCCCACGTAATGGAAGTACAGCTGCCAGGGACATTTTTTTGGCTGGAGACTGGCATGCATGCGAGCGAAATGAATTTGTGCCAACTTCAACGGTTTCAACCAGCAAAACGTGTGGAGATTGTGAGCTTATGCGAGTGAGCCGCATCCCGCACTTGCGTGCTAAAAAAGCCATTTTTTTGCGATTCCAGTGCGCGAATTGTTTCCTAAGGAAAATCTTATTGTGCGCTGGGCTTGACATTTTTAGAAATGTCAGGTAATTCCAGAAATAACTCTCCAGTGAAGCAGAAGGGGAAGTGGATTTTATCGAGTGGTGAAAGGCAGGTCCTTCTTAATGTTTATAAGTACAAGAGCGAGAAAAATTCTCGTAAAGAAGTGAAACTTCCTGAGAGCAGTGTCATTGCAAAGGTAGCTGTAATTGTGGGGGTAAGCCATCAATGTCACAATAATTATTAACTTTATTGCATGCCTCAAGAACGTCTTCACAATGAACATGTGTGTGTGAATCATAATTATTTTATTGAAATATATTCATATATTACAGAGCTTACACAACTCTGGCAAACGTTATTAGGGATTATAAGGCAGGAAAATCTATTAAAAGTAAGAAGACCGTGAGAGATTCAGTATGATGGATTTGCAAGAGAACCTATTAGCAGATATATTTACCAGGAAGCTGATAATGGTAAGATATTTTATATTTAGAGTAATGATGAAGTATGTGGCTCACTTTTTGAAGACTTTCTAAAGACCTATTCATTTGCAACAGGCAGAAGACTCTCACTTACAGATGTTTGGCAGTATGTGAAGGAAAATTATATTTTTTTCATTCAGAGGGTCATGCACAACATTGTACTGAATTATTAAGGAAATTGTTTAGCATGGAGGAAAGGAGACCCAAATATTCGTATTTGTGAGTCAAATTAAATAATTGTAAAGAGGTTATATTTTGTGGCAGACTATATGAAAAATAAGAGAAGTCAAAACCCAAAGACTGTAGTGTACCTTGATGAGACATGGATCTATATGAATGGTAAAAGAGCCCTTTGATAATGTATATTACTGAAAATATATATATTAAATGTATATTACTTATTTGTAAAAATTATGAGACAAAAATATCATTTTCATTAGGTTCAACTACTTATTCGTGGCAACTACCATTAAAGGCACCAGTAAAAGAGTAATTAAAAGACCACCAGAGGGAAGGAGGTTAGTTGTGGTTCATGTAGGAACAAGAGAAGATTTTGTACCAGGTACAAATGTTTTCAGTTTTAATGGCATTATGTACAAACTGAGGCATGTGTACGAAGCATGACATTTTGTAGGTGCTGGTCTGATATATGCTACTGACCTAAAAAGGGGGCAAGATTATCACGGAGCAATGAACAGTTCTACTTTTGAATCCTGGGTTAAGAAACAACTGATTCCTTGCATTCGCAATTTAAGACCTTGCATCATTGTCATGGATAATACTTCATACCATTCAAGGCAGGTAGAGAGGCATCCAACAACAAAGTGGCGAAAGGATCAACTGATTGTAAGTATCAGAAATGAAATGAAACTATTGTGCTTAATGAAATAAGTAATGTAATCAAAGAAAATTATTTTTAGGAATGGCTGAACCAGCGAGGAGTACGAGTGCCAGAAGCTGCAAATAAAATCTCACATGTTGCCCTGGCGAGCCAACATTGTGAAAGGATAAAAAGGTACCACGAGATACATATCAGTGCGTTAAAGAATACATTTCATTAATATTTTGCATCATATTATCTTGTTCTGTTGCATCATTGTAATTAAATATTAAAATATATACTTTAAATATGTACAAATATATGCGTCTACACGTGTGATAAATAAATGATATATAAATCTAATAAATAACTGACCTCAGCAATGTATTGGTAAAGGTATGTAGTTGATGACATGCTGGCTGCAGAAGGGCACACAGTTTTGAGGCTGCCACCATATCATTGCAAATTCAATCCTATTGAACATGTGTGGGGCATTTCAAAAGGGTACTACCACAAAACTGTACATGAAAGGCCTGGGCAAGGAATGGAGAGAACTAAAGCTGTGTGGAATGAGGCAATAAATCAGGTAAAGTTTTCAATACACCATTATAGAAAAATGGTAAATATATGATAACAGTTATGATTATAATTTTTTTTCAAAATTAGTAAAACAAGAAACTAGAAAATTATGTTATGGCATTAACAGGGTCACACCAGAAATGCGGAAGAATTCAGTGGAACATGCAGAAAAAATTATTGAAGAGTATTATGAAAAAGAGGCAGTGGAAGAAGATTATGAAGAAATAGTAGTAAATTTGAGCAGTGCTAGTGGAACTGACACAGCTGAAGAAGGCACAGGAGAGGAAGGAGACACAATTCCATTTGAGCCAATCCCAGGAACATCTTCAATGTGAAAAATTGAAAAAAATATTAGAGATTCCACAACTTCATCTCAAGAAACATCTGACATATTAATACAACCACCCACAGTTGTTAGAGAACATGTTGGGACCCCCTGTGCAACAGAACAGGTAAGAACTGGAAAATACTCCATTGAGAATTGAAGAAAATTTCATTTCATTAACACATTCTCCCAATTTTCAGTCAATTGTTCCTGCCCGTGCTTCAGTTGTGTGTTTGGATCAAGTAGGATTGCAAAAGTGAAAACAGCAAGTAAGCATTAAAGCGTTTGGAATAAATGTGATAATCTTGTAAAATATGTAACTCAATATTTCAGATGTGCCTCAAATTATAAAACTCCTGCCTCCGTAAAGCGACCACCAAGTCAAGTTTAAGAACAAATTTGGTTACACTGTGCTCCGGAAAAGGTATAGCTTGAATTTACTCAATTATGGAATTGTGGTTATTGCAAGTTGTTACATTAATATTATTACATTATAGTCAATTGTTCCTGCCTGTGCTTCAGTTGTGCGTTTGGATCAACTAGGGTTGCAAAAGTGAAAACAGTGAGTGAGCATTAAAGCGTTTGGAATAAAAGTAATAATTTTGTAAAATATGTAACTTAATATTTCAGATGTGTCTCAAATTATAAAACTCCTGCCTCTGTAAAGCAACCACCAAGTCAAGTTTAAGAAAAAATTTGGTTACACTGTGTCCCAGAAAAGGTATTGCTTGAATTACTTGATTATAGGTGTGTGATTATTGCAGGTTGTAAATTAATATTTTTAAATTACAGTCAATTTTTCCTGCCAGTGCTTCAGTCACTCGGTTTGGTCTGAGAACAGTTGCAATGTGAAAGAAGTGAGTGTGCATTAATAGTTTTAATATGAGTGTGAGACCCTGAGTGAACTCCTGCCTTCTTAATTCAACCAAAGACACTAGTTAAGAGCACCATTTCATTAACATTAATTAACCCCAATGAATTAACAGTTAATCAATTTCCTTTACATTATCCCTGTAATACAATTAATCATTACTGCCAATGCCTCTGAGTTTGTGTTCAGTTTAAGTACGGATGCTAAGTGATATAAATGAATGCACTTCAAAGTTTTGACATGTGTGTGAAACATACATTACATTTATAAATGTTTCAGATATGCAATAATGGAGTTCAGAACATACATCATTTTATTTAGATGTTTTGTTCAAATGGTAATCAGTTGTTAAGTGAAATTAGTAAGTATTTATTTCATGATATTATTTGGCATGATATAGAGTGAAATTTAATGTTTACTACTGATGCGCTATATTACTTTTTGGTTATTAACATTTCATTTTAAGTTATTTTTCAATGATTTTCTATTTATGTTTGTAAATTTTATTGGTTTTGTAGGTAAATTTTTTTTTGGTTACATATTATATTGAATACTGTAATGTGAAGCAAAAATTCTTGGGCCAACTTTTCTTCTGGACAATTTTGTTTTTCATATGTTGCAGGAGTTTGAAGTAATATATAAGTTAAGTAGCAATTTTTTTATTTAAATGTGATAATTCCTTTTTTATTTTTTTTTGTTTTTCATTGCAAGAACATAATTTCCTAGGAATAATTTTTGATCTTATAACAATAACATGTCTGTTTATTGAATTTATCATGATTTGACAATAGATACTGCATTGATTGTTCTATGTTGCAGGGTTGCTGTGTTTACCAGATTATTCATTTTCTAAATATGGAATTTTTTATGTATATTATTTTATGTATTGTAAATGTCTCCATTATTTTGACTTATGTTTCTGTATGCATGCTAGAAATCGGCCCTCAGTCGTCATCCTGATCGGGAGGATGGGTATGCTAACAATATATGTAAAATTTTCAAGTAGTTTATTAATTTGTAAAGTCAGCCAAATTTCTTAATGTTGATTTTTAATGATAATATTTTCACAATCCAATTGAGGATTAATTCACTTTCTTATTCAATTTTTTTATATATATGGTAGCATACTTACTGCTTTGTTTTCCCCGATCGCTTAAGGTAAATGCCGGGATGTTTTGTAATGTTTGTAAGCCCAGGGACATTAGGCTTTAAAATTGTTGTAAAAATTCAATAATTTTTGTGAAAATAAATTGCTGTGAATCATCGGTTTTCAAGAAATTTTAATGACTGCTCCTTGCAATTTGTCATTAAAATTGACCACCCATGGTGCATCAGTTTATTCTTTACTGAACCTTCACATTATATCAAATCATATATCTGATCAATTCAATTTTCATGAAATTTCAAACATTGTCATTTTCATACAGTAGATTTGTTCATTCCTTAGATATGCTTTGATTGTGGTCATGTGTCGATATTACGTGCATAAAACCATTATTATACAAATATTTCTAGTTCAGTAAAGAATAGTTTTATTTCACTTCATTGTGTACTGTTTGAAAATTAAAATTATTTTGAGTCTTGCATTTCATTTCATCTTTATTCTATAAATTCCGTTTATACCTTTTTTTCCCATTATATATACCTTTTTTTCCAATATTATATTATAAAATAACATTCTACTATTTAATTTATTCTTCAGTTTCAATAAGATTTTATTAATTCTGAGAGTTCAAATATTTTTAAATTTATAAGTAATTTAATTAAAAGTATTATATTTAATATTATAATTAATAAGAACAAATTTCATATATAAATTATAAATTAAATTATTTTACCATATGCCTGTTGCGATTTATAAGTCGTAAAACAACATTAACAAATCATTTCAGCATATCTAGATTTTTGAAGGCCACTACGTACATTTAAACAAGTCGCGTCGGCGCTTTCGCGTTTTATTTCGATGAGGTTGGCAGTGCCGAAATTCCGCCATCTTGAATTTTTAGGGTCTTTTCTTACGTGGAAACACCTATAGTACAGATTTTCATTAAAATGGAAACAAAACTATAGTTTTGCATACAAAAACAAATTAACATTCTTTATATAATAGAAAATAAACAATTGAAAAAAATTACCCAATCTTATCTTCCAATCCAATCTTATGTTCAGGATCAGCCCTAAACTAAATGTATAGAGACCTTTTCAAACAAGTTTTGAACCATTTTGTATTTTGATCGACTTAAAATTACAAGGAATACCTCAACATAAGTTACAATTCTCTTTCTTTATGTAATACAAAATAAAAATTGAAAACCAAATAGCCCCTCTGATCTTTTCCAACATACACTATGTATTGGGAACAGCCCATCAAAATCAGTTCACCCGTTCTCTGGGATAACTCCAGACAAACAAAACAAAAACATAAAAACAAATAAATTTGTTTTTAAAATATCTAACTTCATATTTACGTAAACTGTTCTTGTGATTATACTGCATGATCAAAATTTTTCTACATTTTATAACTTCAGAAAGAAATTTAATCTTTCATTAAAATTAACAAGGAATATAACCAAAATAACCTTAAATATTTCTATTTTGTTGCAAATAAAATCAATGTTAACTTAAATTTTATTCACTTACTTTAATTTGAGAAAATATTTATCTTTTGTTAGTTAAGAAAATTATGCATGTTTATAGTTAAAATATTATGTACCATTATTCATAGATTATAAATTGAACAACTTCATTACAGATTTACAAATTCTACTCTTAGTTTGTTGTTTTTCAAACTAGTTCTTATTTTCTACAGTTACTTGCTTTTTTAACTATCGCTAATGAGGTTGACGCCTTCTAATAATTACTGTGTTGTCGTGCATCAATATATATTTCTTTTTTTTTTTGCTTGAGTTTCCAGTTTATGTTAGAAAATGCTTTTTGAGATGGAAAAGTAAAAACGGTTCAATTTGAAAGTAAATTGATGGTAACAGAAAAATAATTTTCATTGCAGTAGAAGATTTTTCTAATTTTGTTCAAATTGCTGAAATGCTACAATCATATTTACTAAAGGAACACACTCAAAAGAATATTCTCTACTAGTCACTCCTAAGAATACAGATGAAAGAAGTAACATTTTAAAAACTGCAAAAAGGAAAATTTCCAATTCAAAACCTTCAAATTTCGTTTCAAATGAATTTTCCACTTTAGAGATAGTTCATGTTGCAATCAAATGCAAATGTTGTTACATTCTTCCAGTGATGGTAACATCTTTGCTTTCTTTTTAATCTCCACAACACACAGATTAGTGTGATATCCGCAACAATTTGGGAGCAGTAAAGTAGATCGCATTTGCTCTTCTTACCAAGCTATCAAGTGACAAAGGTCCCTCTAGAACCACCTTTCAAAGGACAATCACCTAGAAACCACCTGAAGGCTACAAAGGCAAGCTGTGATGACAAAACAAGTCAGTGGCATGGTAGAAAGCGCAAGAGAAGAAAGAACACATAGAAAACTGATAAAAAAAGCAAAATTCGTAAAAGAAGAAACAATAACAAATCACGGAACTTTACAAAGACCTCTCAGTGCTCCGGAACAAAGACAGACACTTTTTCCTACTGACATACCACTGCAGATCTGGGAGGAGCATATTCAAAAAACAATTGCTCAAATAGAAACGAGATCTGAAATTATTCATGATCAATTGGAGGAACATGAACCCTTTTCGGAAACTGAAGTGAGAGCAGCAATTACTTCATCCAAGAACAGAAAAGCACAGGGACCAGACAACCTCTTCTATTAACAGATGAAAGTCTCCTCCCAACCTTGGTGAAGAATGGACCAAAATAACAAACCGGTGCCCCAAAATAAGAAACAATTTAATTATTCAATGCCAAAGTCATGCTGATATCCACTTGGCATATCGATTATCTGGCTCCACTTTACAAAACGGCAACCAACAGACCAAGAAAAGCTAAAACAGGTTTATCTGAAAAATGCACTAGGTGTACACACTCTCCAGGCTGGCATATGTACTGGCGAGGGAAATCTTTTTTCTGGAAGCCTTAAGAAATAATTTATTGTTACCACACACAATACAACCACTACAAGATGCCATGGAAGAGAGCAGAAAGAAACAAGAAGACACTAAACAATCCTTCTATACAACAGATGCAATGATAAATCGAGATGGGCAGGACCAGGTTACCAACTACAACATTTCATCACTCGGATGGCCGTACATGGACCACCACCTAATCTGTGGTACAAAGACTTTCCGCAACCTAACGAACAGCTGCGTGTAGGATCAAATTTATTTACAAATAACATTTAAAAGAATAAGAATCAATAAATTTCAGCTCAAAAACCAATTTTAAATTTTATTGAAAAAAAAAAAAAAAAAGTGTGTCCATATGATCACGACAGTCCTTTAAGATAATTAATAATGCACTTTGTAATAGATCTAAAAATTAGATCTAAAAATTATTTTGTATGAAAAATTACAAAATACTGAAAACATGTCTCTAATTTACATTTAGAACATTCTGTTCTACCAACACCTCACACTTTTCCAGAACGTCTGCCTCTTTTCTGATTCCGTACAGGTTGAATCATGTTTTCAATCATATCTGATATCGTCAGAAATTCTATTGAGGGTCCAACTTCTTAGACCATATGTGGCCTATGTAGAACCTCAGAGAAGTACAGATTTAGTTACATAGGTTGTGACAATCTATTCTAAAGTGAAGATCTAGTAGTGATAGACCTAATGATTTTTTTGTATAATACCCATACATTGTGCATAGCAGCATCTAAGAGCCAGGTGAAAACAGACCTCTACCATTTTCCCCCTCCTATGTTGATTCGCAAACATAAAAGTCTTCATTCATTCCATCTGTTCCACTCATATATTTATTATATTTATATATGCAAGATGTTCGATCTGAGTATTATTGTAATTTTCTTCTCTGCAGCACTGCTTATGTTTTGTCTAAAGGTTGCATCCCGTAGCATGTTTATATGGTATACTGGTGTTTCCAGGGCACCAAAATCAATCCATCATCTTTGTTCATTTTGGAATCAATATAGACTTTCTTTTCACGTTATTTCTTTTCGACATAATTAAAGGCAATCAATTGAAATCCGTTTGGTCTCCTTGTTCTAGTTCCTTCATATCCCCTCTCGGTCAAATGCACAATTAAACTAAAATTGGTAAACAAATTATCAAAATAAAACTGACATCTCAAGTTACTTTTTCATTGAGTTCATGTAACTTATTTACAAACACTGCTCGCTGCATTGTCAAAAGCATAATCATAAACAGAGTTCACATTTACACTTTGAAATGACCTGATGTAAAATTGTATGTATTCCAAGGATTAACATAACCATATGGTCACTCAAAATTAGAGTTGTACTCCACAGCCCATTACGTGAGATATTTTTGTTAATTTAACTTTTCTTTTGTTATTCAACTATACTTCAATACATGTAACTTATTCAACAAGCAATTTAAAGAAATATATCAAAAATATAAAGCCATACTTCTTCCAATACACTAATTTATGAAGGTATAAATTTCTCTGGCAACAATCGGCCTAACATCCACAATCAAACGTCCAACAATGACCTAATAGAACATATCGTTGAAGATGTAATTGTAGGTATGACTGTAGAGATACCAACCTATAAATCATTACTTACAGCTTCTTATAACACATTTTGATCATTGTTGTACTCATGACTATATGATAATGCTAGTCCTTATCGCAATAAATCAGATTCACCAAATTCTTGCTACTGTTCTGTTCTCCTTTACGTCAAATAATCGATTACTTTCCATTCAACACTCAACACTGATTATATTATGCCACTAATTTTAGCATTACTCACATAAGCCATCCAGCAATTATCATCGTTCACATCAACCGGTTCTTCTTTAACCTAAAGGTATTACAAAAACAATCATTTAAAAGTATAAAGCGTACTATAAATACACGATGCACTTAGTCCACACATTAGAAATAAGTTTGAGCTTCATTAATTGCTTGCAACTCATTACCTTAAATTATAGGACTTTTAAATATTGACAAATAACGTTCTACAATTATAGTCAAAGAGAGAGAAATGGCTTACATGTTCTATCTTAATAATGCTTTCCGATAAAACATTAATATCTTCCATCAGTACCCAGGCAAATCACAACTTACAAACCAACAGTTTTATTTACTTTTGTCGACAAACGTAATATCAGGGCTGTAAATTTAGACGTTAATTCTTGCGGCCACACAACGGCAAGGAAGTTGAACAAACCAGACTTATGTGACTTATATGACGTAGTGTAGGGTTCACAGAATTTTGAAAATGTGCACACATTTCACTTTTCCCCATAGCACGTCATACGCAGTTTTTAACTGTTTTTTTGGCGTGAAATAAATAAATAGACTAGAGCAGTGGGCGGCACAGACTACTCATACATTATTTACATATTATTTGTCTATGGTGGGCGGTCATGGCCGTGTCAAGGCCGCCACGGCACGTCGTGTAACGAACTTCTTCTTAGTAGTTGCAGTGACATTCGTATGTGTCGCGGTAGTCGCATTCGGAAAGCTTATTACTCTTTGCCATTGAGTTAGAACGTCCCATGCAAATGCTTCCTAGGAAATCAATAATTATTATTGTTATATGGCTTTTAGGAAGGGCAAGGGTAACTTGTAAATTAAAGACATTTTTAAAATCGAAAAAAATATTTATTTTTTTCTTTTCCACAATAAAATTAAAAATGGAAGTTATAGTTTAAATTATACAATATAAAATGATTCTAAAACAGAATAATAAACTTAAAACTTAACACTCTGAAAATTAAAAACTTGAAAATATAATATGGAATAAAAATTAAAACCAACCAACATACAAATTTTACATTACAAATTTAACAAAATTAGTTCAAAACCTAAAAAAATCAAAGCCCTGACAAACTTGAAATCTTAAAAAAGAATTAAGCAAGACTGTACTCAAAATCGCAGAGGAATAAGTTACCACAAAATGTTTTATAAAGAATGCACACAGTATACAAAATCACAATAATAAAAGGAGACTAAAATTAATATCAATAATTACCCACACTCATTGAAAATGCGATTGAACCTAATCGGTAATTGAAAGTTGTCATTGCATTATGACATTACAGAAGAAATAAGTGTATTCTTTTCTGAATATTCTGCAGGCCCCATATATCTGCATGTTATCAAAGAACACAAAAATTGCAAGGAACAATCGGGAAAATAAATATTATGTAGAACAATAGTCCAGCTTTTCAACATGTTTCAACTCTAAATATAACATTCTCTTGATGACACTACCGTCATTAACTGGATAAGAAGTCCTTGCATTGTTTGGTATAAGAATCTAGAGGGGCCTGAGATTAGGACACATACCACATAATTTTCAGCAAGCAAGCAGAAAAAACTAAATGAAAACTAAAATACGTATTTTACAAAATAAGAAAACCAATATCCAAATACTAACAAGGGTGTGAGATCTTTGTGCAATCAAACCGAATACTCATTAACAAAGATGTTATAACAAGTAATGTGAGAAGAGAAAACATGGGACTGCAAAGATTATTTAAATAGGTATATCTTAATAATGTTGGAATAAGATAATTAAATCTTTGCTACAAGAATTCATGTTTAAAACTGAAGAGTTTCCTACTTTCATTAACACTTTTCACAAATGTGTAATTCATTTTGCTCCTCATAACTTACATGTCACAAAGCAATAAGTTCCAATTTTCTTTTCTTATGTTAATTTTCAATTTTTAAATTTTATTTATGTTAATTTCATTGGAAATTCAGTCTATCCTATGTATTTAGAAGATTTAGAAAACAAAATACTTATTTTTCAATTAATTTATTAACATTAAAAAAATGTATTTACTTCTTTTCTAGTTTCAATTTTCCTAATTGCAATTCATAAATTCTTTGTTTAAGTATTGGAAAAACTTCCTAATTTGATTTCATAGAGCAAAAATATTTATTATCTCAAATTCTTT
>BLKR01013071.1:0-10000 GCA_011170035.1 Teleogryllus occipitalis | reverse complement strand
ACGACCCAGAAAGAAGAAGATTAACTTAAAAATATATAATATTATATAGAAGACCCGGAAGTGATCGTGAAATGTTCGAGAAAAAAAAGAGGAAGTCTCGGGACAACAATGAGAAGAGAACGCGGGGAGAATAGCTTGAGGGAGGACGTATGTTG
This sequence comes from Teleogryllus occipitalis, assembly GCA_011170035.1. Taxonomy (NCBI): domain Eukaryota; kingdom Metazoa; phylum Arthropoda; class Insecta; order Orthoptera; family Gryllidae; genus Teleogryllus; species Teleogryllus occipitalis. Next base: position 9,845 of record BLKR01013071.1, on the reverse strand, counting down.
AAACGCTCCGCGGAAATTAAAAATTTTGTTAGAAAGTTGTGCTAATCACGCGAGCAAAGTTAATTTTATAACGTTTAGTTGTAGCGGAGAAAGTTTAGAAGGTGAAACGCGGAAAATTATTGCAAAATTTCCAAAGAGAACGTTGTTCGCGAATATAAACAGTCGCATCATCAGCCGTGTGATTAAACTCGTTTCGTAAGTAATAAACAGTTATAACGAAGAGACATTAATTATTTAAAAATGAATTTTTCCGAATTACGTGTGTGAAAAATGGAAGGATGCTGCGAATGGACAAACGAAAGGACGCTGCGTATATTTGGCGAGGGTGATGCATGAGAACGGCGCGGTGCAGGTCGCTGAACTCAACGAAAGGAAAGTGCACTAACTTTATTTAAATTGGTAATGCGCATTGATAAGAAGAAAGAATAGACTCATAGCTTCTAATGTACAAGACCAAGTTTTGTCAAATAGAAATAGATTTTAGTGAAAACAAAAAAAATAGAATGCGCATTCAAGTATGAATGATTTGGTTTTAATCTTATAGTGTAAATCTTCAGTGTGAATGAGAATTTCGTGTTTCTAGGGTATTGTTTATTGTGTATTTAGTGTATTGTGTATTGTTTTTCGATTTTGTGTTGTTTGTTATTTGTTATGCCTCTAGCAGAGGAAGGAGAACAAAAAAAAAAACAGATAAAATAAACGATGTCGAACGTTGTTGGTTCGACATTAAACCAATGCAATTGGTCTTATAAGTATGTGTAGTTAGATGAGGACCTACGCCCACGTGCCCGAATACTACGTCAGGATCCTGTATAGGTCCGCCACAGCCTCACGCCCAGTATTTATATCTGTATGAATAAATATCAGAAAAGCAGCTAGGCAACGGGCAAATTTCAGATGTATGTATTTTTGGCAACCCAACGTCAGGCATAATAGTGGACATTTTGGTAATAACTATAGATGAAAGGAGCACAGGTAAAGATCGTTACATATTTTTTGTAAGTTAGTTTTGAGAAAGAAAAGCAGAACGGAGAGGTAACGTGTACCATTACATATTTGGCAGCCCAGCGTGGGGGCCATTGTAGAAGGTTTTCGGAGGTAGTCGTAGGTACCGTTACACTATCTATCATCGATATTGTACTTTTCCAATGTTAATGTTTTGCAATTTTCGAAACTACAGAGAGTTATTGAGAAGGTAAAGCCAGCAAAGTTTTAGAACCTAAGAAAAAGTGATAGAGGAGGAGGTTGTAGAGCAAGAGAGGAGGAAGATGAAGGTAGAGACTAGGACAAAGAAGACGCAGACGCAGAGTGAGAAATCGAAGGTGAGAGCAAAGATGAAATTCAAGAAAGAAAACGACGAAGAGGAAGACGCTGATGAGAGAGAAAATGAACAGCAAGAAGACAAAAACAAACAAAGCGAAAGAAATAACTGAAGAATTAGCTCTGTACAAAAGAAATAAAAATTAACACGATTATATTTCCTGACACCAACTTTTTACTTCCACTCTGCTCTGTAGAGCAGAGAAAAGTGGAGTTTTTGAAAATAAAATAAGGTCATGTACAATGTTTCGAAAATTTGAGTACTTTTCTCGTAATTTTGCGAGATAAAATAAGGGCGAGAAAGTACGAGCTGCTTTACCACCAATGCATAACGCCCTCCCGAGAGGATAACGAAACTGTTCAGAAACGGGACATGGACCGCCCCGCGTGGTGAACCAGTTCTCGTCGGTGCTGGTCGCTCGTCGGCGCCGGACGGGCGGGCGGGCGGGGGCGGGGGCGGGGGCGGGGGGGAGGCGGCCTTCGGGCGAAGGGACCTGTGTCCCCGCGGGCGCCGGCGCCACCAGAGGTCGGCGCGGCGCCGCGACGCTACAGCGATTGGAGACCGGAGTATGTCCGCGCGTTTTATGAGCCGATTGCTTCACGCCATGCAGACGCCAACGCCATCGTCGCCACCGCCGCCGCCGCCAATCGCCGCTTCTGGACGTCGCGACGGACCGCCGCCACCGCCGCCGCCACCGCCACCGCCGCCGCCACCGCCGCCACCGCCGCCACTGCCACCACCGCCGCCGCCACCGTCGCCACCGTCGCCACCGCCGCCACCGCCGCCACCGCCGCCACCGCCGCCGCCACCGCCGCCACCGCCGCCACCGCCGCCACCGCCGCCACCGCCGCCACCGCCGCCACCGCCGCCGCCACCGCCGTCGCCACCGCCGCCACCGTCGCCACTTCCTTTACCGTCGCCATCGCCGCTACCACAACCGCCACAACCGCCACAGCCGCCACCGCCACCACCGCCGCCGTTTATTCATAAATTTTGAAAATTTATTTCCGATAGTATAAAATAAGAATTGTATAAGGTTTCGAAAACGAATGCAGCATTTTGAGAACTGTTAGGCCTTAGTGAATTGGATGGAAGCTAGCCCACCCTAACCATCCCGCTGCGCCGTTATGCCTCAATGCAGCGCTAATTGCTAAACATAAAACAAAAAACAGAAAAAATCTATTTCAACCCTTCAAATGATAAATTTTGAAGAACATGTTTTGTTATTGGTTACATTTATGGTAATCGACGTATGTATTCCAAGTATCGTCTATCCTGCTTCAGTTGTTTTGCCTCTGGGTCGTTATGTTATTCAATCAGTCAGATTCTTTATTAGATTTCTTTAGAATCGAGATGACTCCAACTTTTTGAGACATATCTGTATATATTTCTAAGAAAATATAGTATATTGTTTTTTACATTTTTATGGAAATGTCTTAGTGCCTTTTCACTATCATTTTACAATTAAATGAGCATATTCAATTAAATAGTCATTTTATGTTGTGTACTTGTTCAATTTGCCCAATAAACGCACAGTCGAAATACTGATGAGTGTGTATCTTCAGTTGATTAATCGAAAAAATGATTGATGAATCTGAAATTGGTCAGGCATTTTCTAATTTTTCACCTCATTTGTGTTATTTATGAATGCTGATTTAGGCCACATCTCACGTAGAAAACAATCATTCACATACATATGCAGCGGATAATTTATCTCTAATCCAGATATTTTTGAATGAAAGAAAGCAATGTCACTTGATGGAAAGCAACGCTACACTTAGTAATTGTTTCACCTCCAGAATTGTTAAACTACAATTATCTGGATAAATATAAATACGTAATTATTCTGAAGAATTACATAAAAATTTATATTCAAGAAAGTTATAAGAAAGAAAGAAGGAATAATGACGCATCACCTAAATACCATACGAAGAACAGAAAGCCGTAACTAAAAGCCATAAAAGTCATAATATATAAACGTTGGCTAGGATGGCTTCATAGTGTATGTTAAGAACACACAAATCTCGGAGATAATATTCGAATAATATTAGCTGTATAATGGCAAATCGCAAATTGGCGATTTGATTAGGTGATTTATGAGAAAATGAAAGTATATATTACTTGCTTACACTTTTCCACCAGGACGGGCGGGCATCGATCACACTAACAATTAACTAGCCCATACCTGCCATATGTTTAGAATGGTCCTCATTATATGTGATGCTGAGCGAAGGTTTGGCGAATTCGCAGCAACATTCAGTAAACATTTAAAACAGCCCCTTCTAACCCACTGCTTTGTAAATGATAAGTTTTTAGAAAAGGAGTGTGCAACTTACTTTCAGCAACACAAAAATGTTTAAAACATGAAATTTCTATGCCTAAGTCTACTGTTTCACGTATTTCTATTTCGATGTCTGTTGTTCTATGTATTAAATTTACATTATTGTATCGTTCTATTTATACAACTTGAATGTGTAATTAATGATTTACTTTTACTATATTTTTTATTCAATTTTTGAACATTTTGAATCAGTATTCATATTCATGTTTCACGAGTTCCATATAACTGCTAGTCCTAGTACTACGCAGGAGCAAAAAGAAAAGGAACTGGAATTGCTTCGACGCCAGCTCACCCATTCACAGCACTCGCTCTACGCACGCCGTGTATCACTACTTCCTCCAACCCCATTGACGCATGCGCGGCGCGGCAGAATCTCCTGCCGGAACAAGCCTCCTTTCTCCACGGAGCTCCCGTGCGCCCGCTCAACACGCATTTCTCTACCCGCGCAACGATTCACGTCTGGCGCCCGCCGCGCCGCGCCGCGCCGCGCCACGCCCACAAAAAGCGGCCACTGGCGCCGGCGGCCGGGAGGCTTGTCGCCAAATCATCTTTATGGGCTGACCCTGTCGCCACGTACAAAGTGCGGCCAGCCGCCTTTGATTGGCTGACGTTGAACAGAAGGCGGCGCGGGCGTGGGTAGAAGTCGAGCGCCGCCGACCCTTGGCTGTCACTTGAGGAGAGGGCGCCGCAGACCCGCCACCAGAGCACCCACGGGCCAGATCGCCTGCGGCCGAGCGCGGGCGCTGGGAACGGACTTTGCGTTTGCAAGCTGCGACGTCGTGGAACCAGTGAAGGAGGGGAAGGAGCACTTTCCGAGATGATGACACGGCTTATGATGTGAGTTTACTGTTTGATTTCCATTTTATGTGAATGGCGGGCATCGAATTTGATGGAAAATTCTATTCAGTCGCTTTGGATTAACTTTAGGGTTGCATTAGCTCATTCGTCCCCTTTTCTTTCGTGAACTGCAATGCTCCGTACGAAAAGTTTGCGAAAAAACTTCGGGACATCTATTCGCCCTGGATTAAACATATTTCCCGATTGATACAGATATACATATTAATTTCATGTGGCCGTATATTTAATACTGCATTACTATTTGACAAAAAATACTGTTACGTTCTAATACAAACGTGTTTTTGGAGTCGCTAATCAGCATAGTCTATACGTAGAGTTTCTGTATTGATTCAGTTTTTCTCTTCTCTTTGTCTTCATCAATAGCGAGCTCAAGAATGAGTTCAAAGAATTGCAAGAGCTCATTCAATGAACAATTATTGCAAAGAAATTACTTCCATCCCTGATATCTTGTCTAGATTGATTTCTTTTGAAATTTAGACAATAGACAACTGACTATAAAAGGAAGTTAAATCAATACAAAATATTGTATTGCAAAGTACGAAAGTTCCGATCTGGATGGCCGAGGTGGCTAAGAGCGAGTACCGACTCAGCGCTTCGGTCCGGAGGGTCGCGGGTTCGAGTCCCGCCTTGGGCATGGCTGTTTGTCCCTTGGACTTTGTATGTGTTGTCGCGGAGGGCCTCGCGTTCTGCTGACCCCAGATCAGAGGAGCCCGCAAGAGTGTTTGTCTAGTGTATGGTCGAATATGCGTCCCTTCGGAACGTAAAGGGTGACCGGTTGTCGGCTGGATAAAAGTCCAAGGGAAAAAAATTACGAAAGTATCTAACACGGGTTAGTTTCGTAAAAAATATTTTCTACGCAAAACAACATTGCCTTAGTTAATATTTTTCAGTCTACAGAATCGAGAAAGCCACTTTTTCTGTCTATTATTTAAAAAATAGATAGCATAAACGAATTTTTTTTGTTTTTTCAAAATCGCAGGGTTTTGTGCCAGTTTAGATCGACCGGAGAATATTCATATTTGTAAAATTTGTACTAGAAGTTTAGGTGTTGGTGTTGTTCACGGACGGACAGACAGACGGACTGACGTTTCGAAAAAATAACAACAAACAAACAACCCTTTTTCTGTATACACCCCAAAACATATATTTTCCTTGAAAGCTTGAAATCGATTTTCTGTAGCATTATGCACCTTTCTCTACACTACGTATGTACGTATATATACAATGAAATAAATACACAATGTAACAAAATCGAAGTTATTTTAATAACGAACATTAATTCAGATATTGATTTAGGCATTTTAAAATTTCTTAACGTCTATACCAATACATTAAGAGAGGCTTTAAGATAAGAAAATAATCTAAGTTAGAAAAAAGTACAAATAATAAGACATGGTTTGGTATAAATTAATAAACCTTATTCAAGTAACTTATGCAGAGAAAGTATTAAACGATGCTCCAATATTGTCAAGGAGATCAGTAACATGAAGAAATATAATTATAATCTCTGGGAATAAATCTGCTCTACACATCAAAAGGAGTTTATGTAGAATTCAGAATAGTCTTGGATTTATCAGGAGCATATACCAGAAAGTAGTATGTGAGACTTACAAAAACTTTCAGATATAATTCTTGTGGACTTTTTAATGAGAAGTTGGTAAAATACTAGATTAACTTCGTTGATCTTAGTTGGATTCTGAACTTTGTTCTCCTTTGAGAGCTGAAAATTCCATTCAAAATATAACATTACTACTTTGATTCCTATGACTTATAATTGACCAACAGTTGGAAATTCTATGTATTTCATTTAGTTTCCTTGGCCTATTAAACGTGATACGTTTATAAAATATTTTCAAAATTTATTATTTAATAACATTGATCTCAGGTAAATATGTCATTTTCAATACAACCGCACATAAATTTTCCAAATTACTCTATATCACTGAGTTTTGTAATAAAACACCAATAAAGTTGTACTCGTGGTTTTTAATTTGAAGAGTAAAACATTTGTAAAATGTCATGAAAAGATCTCTAATGTACAAACTATGATTAACATCATATGGCAAATTCAGGTGCACTAAATCGTCTGAAATGCCAAAGCAATAACCTGATTATACCCTATAATAAAATGAATTTCTGTGTAGCTGTCAATCACATAACGGAAATTATCACACAAGCTATTGTTCTTTTACATCGATTTTGAAATCAATAATCCCACATCCCTGGAAAACGCTTGTGATGAGGTGGCTATTACCCTGTCCATTGTATCATATTTTACAATTTTCACTTTGAATGAAGTGAAAATATCAAAATCCGATTTTAATTAGATGAACTAACATATTAACTTATTAATCAGCAAATGGGTGAAGAATAGTAAAGAGATTTCTATAAATGTATGCTTAAATAGCCACTTTTTATAAAGAGTTGAATGTAATGTATAAACACTCTGCAGGAAGTCCAAGTTTTGAATTATCATTTTTTGGAATTGTTTCATTATTTTCTGCTTTTCGGGGGCTTTACCAATGTGGAGAAAAGAAAATTTATTATCTCTTCCAAGAAAATGGTACCAGATTGTGTATTCCAACCGAATAAGCACGTAGCAAGTACACTGTGTTCTCGGAGGACAATACGAAGGTAATAATAGTTCTTCTGAATCGAAAATTATGGGACGTTTACTAGAATGGATGTTTCAGTCATTGAGCAGATCATACTGCTATACCATCTATAGAGCAGGTACTCTAAGAAGGGACCACTTTGACAGGTCGTGAAACAAATGAACGTGATGCAGAGCAATGGCATTGCAAGAGATAGTGATGAAGGCATTTACAAATTCGCTAACTGTAAACGAACGCACTGACAAAAGAATTGCATGAACGTAACCTGCAGTTATATTTCCAGCAGTGGTCAAGCAGTACTTGTCAAACCGCTCCCTTCTTGTAGTAATCTCTCTATACTATTGTACACTACAACACAACCATGCACGTTTTTCCAAGAGGATAGAGGGTCAGGTGGCGGACGACGCTGTTGCTTTCTGAAGGTCGGTATACACTATACAGTTTTCGTGCGGATTCTCAAACAGTTTCTGTTCAGAAACGTTAAGATACGAAACTAGAAGTATAAAAGCCAAAAGTCGCACATACACGATCTGTACGTTTGCTGTAAGAATTCTCCATGAATCTCCACAAGATGCCACTAGGGGCTCTACCAGGAAACAACTGAATTGCGCCGTCCGAGCATTGTCAATGGCGGAATATGAGTACGTGCGTTGTGGTTGTGATGTTTATTAAGTATCAATTAACAACGAGGAGGATACAGAAGAAAAATAGGAAGTCGGGAATAGGAAAGTATGTAGTTTATGCCAATATCACTTTGCACTATCGCTCCTTGACACATCTAACCAGAAAATCGAAATTGCCGATTTTAAAAATTACAATTCAAGTAACATTTTTTCAACAAAATCTCCTTGAAGACGAGTGCATTGCTACTTGTGAAAACGTCAATAAATTGAAACAGATTACCATAAATTTGCTGCAAATTGTTTTTTTCTAATTTTAATTTTATTATAACCAAGAAAATTAGTATGTAAATATCATAATAATGTAAAATTGTAAAACAGATTTTGATCGCACATGGCCATGCAGTTGCACAGCAATCTAAAATAAATGAAATAATAGGAAGAAAATCAATTCCAAATAAAGCAAAAATAAATTGAGAATAATATTTACTTACTACGAGCATCAGATGATCCTAATTTGCTTGCTTGGTTTTGTTGGGACTTTTGTTCAGCATTCAACAATATATTGTAAAGGATGGGTGGAGATTCTTGGGCTCAAGAATAAATGGGAAAGTTGTACTTCTCCCGTATTTCAAATTAAGAATTTTTTTTGACAAAAATAAACTGAAGGAAATTAGAATTTGTTTTACTGTCATAAAACAGTTTTGTCGTTAAATTTGCAGTGAAAATCACGTTGGTTCATTTCAACAGTTCACGTATCCTAATTTTGTGCCAAGACAATCGTGCGAAATTATAGACTTCATTGAAAACTTGGAAGGATCTCTAAAAAGACATTGAAACATTCACCGCTACGCTGCATTTGGTCACCATCATCGGGCTTAAATTTTCCTCTTTGATGCAACATTTCTCTCTGTAGGGTATTATTGAGATTATTTTCTTGACTGCCTTTTCTTTGCTAGTCTCTCGAGCTCCAATTTCTTCACCGAAATAAATCACTTGTAATAATTTCATGCTGTTGCATACAAGAGAGACTTTACTGTATCTTTTCGTGTCACTCCTTTATCTTTATTTACGCTCGTAGTCTCCTAGTGTATGTATTTTTAGATTTACGATGTTTTTATCGAATCACAGTAGTTTAACCCTAAGCTAATTTTATTCAATTATAACCAGCACAACCTCAACGATTAAATGTTATTATGCCCTAGTAATGATATCAAGTTCACGACAAAAGGAGCAATAAAGCACCGCTTCTCAGAAGAAACATTAACCCCTAACAATAAAATGAACCCGTACTTTATCAGTTTGACTCTCATAATTGTTCAAATCGTAAATGTGTTCTTCAATATGAAAAAATGTAGTAAACAACTATGTCAGTATGATCGAGAAGAATCTAGTCTGGTATTTTTCTACAAGTATTATCAATAACTATGGTATGTGTATAAATGTGCAGTAGAGTCCGGTATCGTCTGATTTCATTTTCGCCGGAATTTACTGAAGCATGTTCTGGATTTTGTATATATTTTGACTTAACAAAACAAGATTACATTTCATTAAATTGTCCTCCATTAGATATTTTAGTAAATACCATTGCTAATTAATTTCGAATGCCAACATTCAAAGTCAGTCAACAGGTCACTGGGTTTATGAAAATGTAATTATTCGTTTACTTTGTTTGAAAATTCTCTCTAAAACACACCGCGGGGAAAAAACTCCCTTCTTTTCTCTAAAAGTAATTTATTACGACAACAAAACACAATCTCTTGAAAAATTCATATTAACAAAAACGTGCCCGTAACCGCTTGCAAACAAACACAGGGTTCCCTTTCCACGGGGCACAGCTCCATCACCACTTAGCGAGACATATCCAATTAAATATTGGAACAGAATATGCGACACTGTTTCCTGTTTCGGCGATCGCTAATATTTAGTCACCGGACGCGCCTCCCAATTGCGACCACCCGCTTTCCGTTGGTGGCCCCCGCTCCCGCCTCGTGCCGCGACCGGTCGGTCCGCCCCCCTGCCCCTCCCCGCCCCTCCCCGCCCCGCCCCTCCCCGCCCCTCCCCGCCCCGCCCCGTCCCGCCCCGCCCCG
>BLKR01013070.1:0-13898 GCA_011170035.1 Teleogryllus occipitalis | reverse complement strand
TATTGCATCGATAGAAAAAAATTGAAGAAAAATGTTCGACGTGTGAGAAAGTGCTTGTTTTATAATTTGCATTACCTCTAAGTAGAAATTAAGCGAAATTACGCTTACTCGTTTTTCAAAACATTTTGCTATATGATCCTGTTTAAATATCAGATTTTTAAAACGGACTTCGTTTAAGATAAACATATATATTCAATATTGTCGATTTGCACTGTAAGCTTTCAACAATTTTTCAAAATACAGAGTTCGCCGAAAATGGGACCAGCTTCAATAGTTTTGTAATTCTTCATACGATGAGAAAATTTGAAGAAAGAAATTGTAGCCCTTTTCGAGGAAAAATGCCTATATTTTTCCAAAATTACGCAAAAACTACTCATATTTTTGAAAAATTGTACCTGACATTATTTCATGATTTATCATTAAAGAACGGATTTTATTACAGAGAATCTGTATATCTGGAGAATCTGTACGAGAGTATGTATCTTCAATATGGTGGTTGAGGGAGATGCCGAAAAATTTGAACTTTTGCAATTTTCAGAAAAATTAAAAATTTCAGTGATAATGAGAACTGAATCATTCTGTTAAGTCCTAGTTAACTTAGTATAAAGTTTAATCCAAACATTTGGAGAAATGTTTGAGAAAATGTTGGAAATCAATAGAAACTGATTTTAATGACAAACATGTATTGGCAATTAGCACGACGTTTCATATCTTGATGAGTTACATCAAGATAACTGACTGAGGGAAACCGTTATCCCATGGTGTTACATCAGTGAAATTAAATTAGTAAAACAGCTCGAGGACACTGTGAAATATTTCCTTATCTTCTCACCCTAGAGGTGCTACTAAAGAACTAAACATGGCCCCCAGAACTGGTCTGAAATGTTGAAAACGATGATTTAAGAACAGTGCCTCCAAAAATTAAAATATCCACTAGAAACTCAGTGGGCCTCGAATTCCTTAAAATCGATGGGGGATAATTAATTTTGGAGAAAATCAACATAGTTCAGGCGCTAGCATTGATCAGAAACAGACGGAGAGAAACACACTGACGGACAGACGTTTTGCCCATCAATCGTATCAAGGGCCCCAAAAACATGGATTTTGAATAAACAACTCCGTTAAAGAAAGTAATTTACTATATACATAGGAACAATTTAATCAACGTTTTGGTGACCAGGGCCCGGTAATAAGAATTTATGTCGAAACTTTGCCATTTTCTCGTGCACGATTACAATAGTTTATCTCCCAAGAAAAGGCAGGAATGTGAAAATAAAGCACAAAACATTGAATTCAATATTAGAAAGCCAGTTTAATTTGGAATTTTGAAATTTCAAAATAAATTATGATACAAATTTTTCGAATTTCTGGCGCTTCGTTTGATTATGAGTTTTTCAAGCGATGGTTGAAGCGCTAGTAGGATAGAAGTAGGAATATTATATTACGAAAGTATTACCAATAGGCTATATAAATAGGCCAATATATAATACAGTATTACCAAAAACATTTTTAACGTATTTGATCATGACATTTACATTCAAAATTACTTTAATATGGAATCCGTGGTATTGCCCTAGATTGGTTATGTTCGTACCTTAAATAACTATCTCAGAGAGTAGAAATACCTTACTGAAATGATGGAATATCATGTACACACCTTTCCGAGTCTTTGCCAGTTGCACATGGAGTCCCTCAGGGATCGATTTTGGGTCCTATTCTCTTCCTTTTTACGTATACAATATACCCTCAACCATTCGAAACGGAACAGTTCTCTTTGCGGATGATAAAAAAACATTCTTTGCAATAAATAAATCGTAAATAGTACAATATCAGATTTTCAAATTGGTTTAGTAATAGCAAATTAATAGTAAGTGAAAAGAAAACGGCTTTAATGCAGTGTTCCATTTCAAATAAACAATTCTGTGCTCCATTGAAAATGAACGATGTATGATGTTAAGGCAACAAAATGTTTAGGTCTCTCAATTCAGTCAAACCTCAAATGGAACGTCCATTTAAATGAACTGAACATAAAATTCAGTTCATAATGCTACGCGTTGAGAATTTCAAATTCAGTCAGCCTTCATACCGCTCGTGTATATTTCGCGAATGTTCATTCCCGCCTCAGATATGGCATAACATTCTGGGAAAATACATCTTATAGCTCCCAGACTTTAGATTACGAAAAAGAATTGTATGAAAAATAACCAAATCCCACCCATGTGATTCTTGTAAGCCTGTTTATAAATCTAGGAATTTTACCATTGCCTTGTCTGTTGATTTACGAAACAATGGTTTTTGTCAAAAATGACATGCATAAGGTCGGTAATATATTTTCAGAAAACGCCGATGTCTATAACTATAACACAGGACGTAGCAATCATATTCATCAAGTGGCAGTATCAACTGCTCATTACAAAAACTTCACATACATGTGCATTATTTTACAACACTTTGCCAGATGACATTAAACGATTAAATTAGATAGAAAAGTTTATATCTCAAGTGAAATCGTTTCTGCTGCATAACTATTTCTATACAATTACAATACTGAGCATCACAAGGAAAGTAACATTAATTTTAACAGGGATATTTTATGTATTATTTACAATTTGAACTCTATAATTCTAAACAACCTGAGACAAGCCTTGTACCGCAGTCTCTGGGTCAATGACCCCCATCTCGATCAGGTTTTTCGTCCAGTTTCCCTGATCCTTTGAACAAATGTTGTGATGGCCCCATGTTTTGCTTCTGGAGATATATGTAACTTCATTATCTGTGCACGTCTTCTAGAATTCAGTGGGAAATCTAGTTGTTCAAATTATCGTTCATGTTGTCGCGGCGGGAAGTATTATTCCTTGACGAAGGACATGATGAGGGATAGGAGCCCAATTTTATTGCTGATTTACCCTTGGAAATATATTTTATTACATCGAAGCGAATATTTTTGTAAACAATCCTTGCAAAAAACGCTCACATCTTTCTGTATTCAAAATTCAAGAAGTATATAGCTTAGGATAGGGATCACAGAATTTTGAAAATGTGCCCAGAATTCATTTCTCCTCATAATATGTCTCACACAGTTTTCAACTGTTTTTGACATAAAACGTATAAAATAATCGAAGATATGTGCTGTTGTGTCATACTGCTCATGCATTATTTTTAAAACGATTTGACGTTAAATTAATAATTACAAAGTCTCCATAAATCTCATTTAACTTTAATGAAAATATCAAGAAAATAAAAATCGAGAAGAAATAGATAAGAAAATATAATAAACACATTTTGTTATGCACAATATAATACGAAAAGTTTCTTTGATAAAATATGTGGCTCAGAAATGAACTACCACCTACGAAGCAGATAAAAGCTCGAGACTCAATAATATAAGAAAGGAACTCGGGCCATCGCGCAGTAACATGGCGATAGTACTCTCCAAAGCGCGCCATTGTTGTCATTTGTGCAATTGGCATCCACAGCACAGGAATGCTGAATTGCGAGATTGAAAACTTCTTTTTGTACGTGGCGAACTTAGTGAACAATATTGTCAGTACATGATAATACGTTTCAATGTTCATTTTGCGCTTTTTCGTGTTGAAACAGTGAATCCTTCTCAAAGGAGAATTGGTTTCGTAAGAATTTCCTGGTTGGTTAAACTTACAAATCTGCTTGGATGTTATACCAACAACATAAGTACATGGGATATTATCAGAGACTGGTGGAATGTCCTGACAAGAACTCATTCACTATCTAGACTTCAACGTCATGTTCACCAACCCTCGTTCGGCTGCAGCTTTCCTTGTTTGGCTTCCTGCAGATTGGCATCGCAGCGATTGGGCGGTCGCGTGTGCAATGCTGACGAAAGCCTCTGAAATTGTGTTAAAGAGAAGACAAATAAGAAGAAGGAGGCGGAGAACGAAAAACAAAAATAAATAAATAAGTAAATAAATAAATATAGTAGTCGGTTTACCTCTATTTTTCTCAAATTCAACTCTCTGTCTTGGTAAGGCGATCAGAGTCCATTCTTATGATGAGTCAAGAATGATTGGTCTGTGTACTTGAATGTCACTGTCTATATTGCCGGAAATCCTGTCGAAGTTTGTACTGTCCATTTGTAAGGTTGGGACAAACAAATATGTTCAAAAATAATATTTCCGTTTGCGGAGCATCAGAATACCATTAATCATCATAGCTGGTGAGGAGCAGATTTCCAACTCCAAAATTGTAAAGTAATTGAAGGATTTTTTGTGGAAGAATGGGAGAACATTCTGTTAGACACTATTCAGGCACTCTACTAATCTATTCCGTGACAAATTGCAGTTGTTCTAAATACAAATGGTGCCCCAACAAAATTATTAATAAATTAATATTTTCTATATGTCATGTGTTCATATTGGCTTGCCAACTCCTGTATATTTTAATTTTCAATGTAACTATGAACATATTAAGTAAAAAAAACATTAATTTAGTTTAAATTTCATTTTTTAAATTATTTAAGGTCGCACAACATCCAGGTCATTAGCGACCACTATTGGAGTTAACGTTATGTGAAGATGTGGAGATGAATTGATATGGTGATGATAAGGGGTGAAAGGACGAACAAAAATACAACCATGCCCGATGCGGGACTCCAACCCGCCATCCTTCGGTCTGATATCGTAATTACAATTTTATTTGTAGAAATAATCCATTATTTAGTTTTCGAAATGTAGTATGTAGTAAAGTCAATTTATGAAATCCTTCAAGAAAACCTGTCGATATTTGAATTGAAAAACACGTTTTCGGGTCTTTGATACCGAAAAACTTGATTTTTCTTGCACGTGTTTGGAGTAAATTACTTTATCCTCTACGTTGTAGGAATAGTCACTACAAGTGTATAACTCTAGCGCTTGGACTATTCACAAGACGTTTACCAAAATGAATTTCCCCTGATCAATTTGATTTGTCTTGATCCTTTGAATTTGAAGAGCCCATACAAGCTAAAAGATGGTAAGCATCTTGCGGAATGAGCCTTACTAGTACAGCCGTAACCTGTACGTCGGTAAACCTAGCACCCCACTTTCGAAAAACTGAAAACTTTTTGCGCCATAATTTTGGACTAATTTCAGCCCCCATTCAAACATTTTGGGCTACCTCCCAACACCCCGAAACTAAAATTTCAAATTGAGGCTGGTAAAGCTAGTACCCCCACTTACTCAAAAATCAAAAATTTTTGTACGGTCGAAACAAGTGAATTTTGGGCTGCAGAGCGCCACTTTTCGAAATTCCGAAATGCACTCCTAAATAAGAAAACCAAAAACCAAAACCACCTCAAATTCTCAAAACTCAAAAATTCTTGCGCCATAGTTTTGGGCTAATTTTGGGCTCTTCAGGGCTACCAAAAACATTATTTTTTGTACCCCACTACCCCCCGAAATGAAGGTTTCAAAATAAGGGGGGTAAAGCTAGCACCCCCACTTCCTCAAAATTCAAAAATTTTTGTACGTTTGAAACAAGTGAATTTTGGGCTCCTGAGCGCCACTTTTCGAAATTCCGAAACTCAACCCTAAATAAGAAAACCAAAAATCAAAATCACCCCAAATTCTCAAAACTCAAAAATTCTTGCGCCATAGTTTTGGACTAATTTTGGGCTCTTCACTGACACCAAAAAGATTATTTTTGATACCCTAAAACCTCCCAATTTAAGATTACAACACAGGGGAGGTTAAGTTACTACTCCGACTTACTCAAAATTCAAAATTTTTTGCATGATCTAAACAATTGGATTCTGGTTTTTCTATGGGCCACTACTCAAAATTTTGAAACTCACCCCTAACTACGAGAGAGGGAAATGAGAACCACCGAATATTTCATAACTAAAAAAATCATGCGCCATAATTTGGAGTCTTTAATGACAACGAAATCATTTCTTTCACCCACATTACGAGTACAAACACCCAAATTCAACTTAGCAAAAAAGGAGATAGTAAAGCTCCACATGCTCAGAACTAGAAGATCAGAAGAAATCACACACACGCGGTATTACGGTTCAAAGAAATTAAAGCCACAATTCCATCAATTATAAGCAATTGCAAAATTTTAGTTAATGAAAAATTTAATATTGATAATTTATCACATATTTTTTTCATTTCTTTAATATTTAAATTGTTATAAAACCTAAACTACAAGACTTTCTCACACTTCTTACAAGAGTGTCATCGTGAGTGTTTCATGTGAAGCCTAACATTCTGTGAGTAGTGTCAGAAACCAAAGGCGTGGTGGTGGATTAGGCTTGGGTGTCGTTTATTGTGGCAAGGATGCAGAATTGCTATTGACTTTCATCGATTTAAAGTGAGCTCTTGTGAGCACCATAGCAATCCTCTGAAACAAGGACGCAGCTTTTTCTGCATTATTGCTGCCGCAAAGCAAGTCATCTACATAAAAAAAGTCATGCCTAATGGCTAATGCTACTTCAGGGTCAGTCTCCTGTACGTCAGCTAGCTTATTTAGACATCGCGTTCTAAGAAATGCGGAGGGGGGCCATGCCATAGCTTACCGTTTTCAATGCACAAACCTTAATGGGTTCTGTGGGGTCCTCCCTCCACAAAATTATTTGAACTTTAGTATCTTGTTCATGAACCCCGACATTCTATACATTTCTTGATATCTGTAGTAAAACAAACATCAACAATCCGAAACTCAAGTAATATGTCAGCGAACTCTGATTGAACAGTAGACTCACCACACAGCAAATCAGACAGTAATTCAGAGAACGAACGTTGGGAAATATTCATTCGCGAATCAAAGTATGGAACTACTGGAACGGTTTGCCTGTGACAATATTTGATCTTTTTCCTCAAAGCCTGAGCAAATTTAAAAGTAAATTATATTCGTAATGTTGATTGTAAGTGTAAGTGTAGTGTAAGTGTATTGCAAATATATTTAATATTATTAAATTACTAGTCTACTATGTAAAGTAAGTTGTATTATCTATTATTATTATTATTATTATTATTATTATTATTATTATTATTATTATTATTATTATTATTATTATTATTATTATTATTATTATTATTATTAAATTTTATTATTATTAATTATGTGCAGTGGTGTGTACTGCAGTCGCGTTGTGAAGTTGAGGAAAACGAGTGGGTAAGAAAGATGTTGAAGTTCAGTAATCCGCAGTGTGGTGAAGTGAAGTGTGGTGACGTGGACAGCTATGAAAGCTTGCATGGTGAAATGTTCATGTAAATTTGTAAAGTTTGTAAATTTTGTAAAGTTGTTAAGTTCTGTAATGTTCACTTAAGAGTATTCTGCCACCACGTTCTCAAACTTAATTGCACATTTAGCAGGGTTAGGCAAAATACTTGAAATGATTTTCTCCCCCATATGACACATACAGTTTTTAACTGTTTTTGACTAAATAAATAAATAAATAAATAAATAAATAAATAAATAAATAAATAAATAAATAAATAAATAAATAAATAAATAAATAAATAAGTAAATAAATAAATATAGTATTAAAATATTTGACCAAAATACTTCGTAAATAAATATTTAAATATATACTTAAAATACATTGGGATTTGATTTTCTAAATACATACGTATTTAAAATACTTCAAATACTCAAAATACAGTAAATATAATAATTTTATATTATGTTTTTTATTGGAACAATATATTGTAATAGTCAATTTCGATACAGTAGTAATTCAGTCATACACATTTTTGAAAAATATGAACTATGATATACATATATGTGCCCACTTTCAAATAAAAAATATGTCTAACAGAAATAAACGGTAGTATTTCTTTTTTTAAATACATTATTTCATGTATTTAAACACATTTCCAAATTCATGTCAAAAAACTGAAAAATACAGTTTTTGAAATACAAAATGTATTTAAAATACGTATTTCAAATACAAGTATTTAAATACTTTCCAGCCCTGAGAACTAGTAATAAATCTAATCTAATCAAACGTTATCTCATTAAGTAAACTGTTTTTCATTCCGCGTTCGTCTTAAATTTTCATAACAATTTATCCTTCCACAGACTTGAAAAATCATGTACTATTATCATCTCTTCACTCCTCTAATCCATGTACCACTTTCCCTTTCACTTTTTACCTCCTCAGTTCATTTTCAAGATTTTCCTAAAGGATTTGACATTTGTTTTCGGGCGTTTGTCAAGATACGAACGAACATTTTATATACTTTACGAACGTTCGCTTTAATACTCATTGCCACCTTTTCTTTGACCCTTATCAACCGTCAAACTTCTAAAGCGGAATATTCAGCAACGAGCTGCTACGTATGAATAAACCATCCACTTTCGAAGCGTTAGGGTAGAAATCAGATGACTTCGGCTGGCAACAGGCGGCAGCCGGTGGTCTCTCGTGAAATAGGGCAGTCGCGTTCTACCGAAAGGTTGCGAGATTCAAAAGCGCAGCGTCATAAAGCCAAACGTCCAGTTCATTTTAAAATTATTTTACTTTATCGTTTATTAAACAAAAACCTTCAAACCGATATATGGCATTTAGGAGACATTTATAAACGCTAAATGAGTTTGCTCGCGTTTATATATTTGCGAATTAGGAGGCCCGTATGAACATTAGGGACCAAATAATTCCTTCATCTTTTCTTCCGAAACTTACTTTCTAATTCTACATGTAAATAGTGGACCAAAACAACCGAGGTAAGGAAAATGACTGATGGAGTTGGTAAACGCGTTAAGGTGGCCGACGTCGCCATGATGCTGTCCAGCTATTTCTTACACCAGTTTGAAACTCTTCCAGACCCGGTCCTGTATAATTATGAAAAGTAAAGAACGCACTAGAAGATCAAATGTCACGTTCAGCGTTACAGAATATTAGCTGAGAAAATAGAAGAATATAAAAATAGCAAGATAAGCAGAATTCAGTCAATGAACAAATGATTCAATTGCATGAAAATAAACTTAAACCAAACCATATTTCGAAAGAAGAATGTCAGTCTGGAAACTTGGGAAGGGGTTGTGCTTTAAAAAGAATTGTATAAAAATGTTCTTCGAAACTAAAGTGCCACCTTAACTTTTACCTGAAAGGGGATGAGGTAATCGGTCCCAAATTTACATAAGCCCTTCACTGGGTTGGTCCCCAATTTACATACGCCGATTAAGAGTTGTGACTCGTTTCACGTGCAATGAAATTAGTAATAGCGAACGGTGAAATAAAGGTTCTCATGGGGCTGAATTACATATCTTCTCGCCACAAACTCTTCTTAATAAACAATATTTTAATTCAAAATGGGTATGGATTCTATAGCGCTCCAGCCCCTGTTCTACCCACTTGTTATTCTCGCGTCTTTACGCTCGCGAAGTAAACGTTTCACTTGTTTAACGTAAAATCAGGTTAATAAACGTTAAAGGAAAAGGAAGTTAGTATCAAATTCAGGAAACACGGTTTCTCGTGACAATTTATTCATAATAAAATGTAGTATAAAGAAAAACGGCTGCGAGTGGTGCAACTCTCGAGCTCTTGTATCCCCTCGAGAGCTACCCACTTCGATCGGCATTTGTCCTTTCGGGCTAACGGACGTCGACGGAGTCTTCCATTCATTCGGGCGGAGTGGCTTTCGCCTACTTCGCAAGTCCACCCGCCGCCATACAGCCCCATCCTCGCCCTCACACGGAGTAAGCGGCCTTTTAATCGGCTTCAGTAGCTTATTATAAGGTCGCTTTTCAACAACTTGTTCTATTGCGACCACGATCTTCGGTACGACAACCAATGGGTGGGGAGTTTGGTTGCCGAGCGGTACGCGGTGTCTCGAGGGGAATTAAAATTTTCTGCCTTCGCGTGGCACTACCTGTAACTTAATTTTGTAAATTTCGCGTATTATTGAAAGTACACAAGTTCAGTCTTTAACAGTAGGGTAACTATAAGAAGAAGTATGGACATCACGATTACATAGAAACATCCATGCCCGAGGCGGCATTGGAACCCGCGACCCTTCGAGTCGAGGCAGCTACGGCCCTTTAGCTTCAGCGACCTCGGCTATCCAGGCCGACTCCGTTAGCCGGCATTGTTAGCAGAACTACTTTACTGTGCTTTGCGAATTCACGGAAATTATGCAATTCGAGACACCACGGTTTATTTGACGGGTGATCGTTGGGAATTCCGGTTACTAACGCCGCCGAGCCCCTGGTCAACAGTCAACAATGAGAAACAGGCGTTGTAAGTGTAGCAAGAAGCATTGCGAAGAAGACTATGCACGACACGCAGAATAATACAGATACTGAACTTTTGATACTACTTACCATGAATTGTGAGACATAAAAATGTTAAAGAAATCGTGGAGAGACAAACCACTCTATAGACAATATCTAAAAATAGTGGAGAAGCAGTAGATCAATCAGTGGCGGGTAGTGCTTAGTTTGCACGGTTGCACACCCCCAGATAATCGAAAAATATTTTATTTTAGGAATCTGCATTCTCGTTTTAACAACATTCAGTATTCAAGATATTCCAGTAATATCGATGTATGCGAAATCATTTTGAAACCAAAGAGCGCCCAACTGGCGCTTTCTCCGGCGTCTGGTGCCCTACCCAGTACTGCACTATGCTCTTGGCTCTTACTTCGATTAATACGTTTACTGAATTTATTCTTTGAACCTTACGCTTCAACAACTTCCAACCTACGATATTCGGTACGACAACCAATGGGTGGGGAGTTTGGTTGCCGAGCGGTACGCAGTGTTTCGAGGGGAATTAAAATTTTCTGCCATCGTCTGGCACTACCTGTAACTTAATTTTGGAAATTTCGCGTGTTATTGAAAGTACACAAGTTCAGTCAATTATTGGCGGTAATGAACGCATTATTTATGATGTGTGGAGAATCCATTTTCTTTTGATGGTAGGCCATTTTGGTTAATATCTGACTTACTGGACATGTTCAGCAACCTGACACTTAATCGGCGGTCTGTGTTAAAAATTTGCGCAAACGTTGAACACTGCCCTCGCCCCGCGAAGCGATGTCGGCGGTTTATTGTTTATGTTATTGCCAAATGAAACATCCCGCAGTTGCAAAATAAAATTGAGTCTACATAGATGATGACCTAATGAGTAATGAATCTGTAACATGATCTACACTACTAACAGTACATGTTAACAGGAATTCACGTTGTTTAAAACTTAAAATGTGTATTGTTTGTATGTGGTTTGTAAAAGTGACAAAAACCTGTAAAACAATGCTGTTTGTATCAAGTGTAAACTCATAATCAACGTATTTCCAGTGTCTGATGAAGGAGAAAATAAACCTCCGAAACGTCATGTGTGATAGTTAAATAAAAACCATTTAGAAAGACGGTGATTGTCAGAAATATGTTTGGATCTTGCCTGTATGAAACATACTAATAAAATAAAATCTCAAGAGCAACAAGTAGCTCATCTCTTTACCAGTTGGTGGGCCAACTGGTATCCTGAGCGAGCTTCGTCGGCAACGTCGTCGTCTCGGTCCTCCTGGAACATTTTGCGCCGTCTCGGTTCGTCAGGGATCGGGAGAGCCAATCTTCCCTGAAAGCTTGCTAAAGCATTTGAAAAGTGTCCAGTGGCGTCTTTTGCAGTTTAACACAAAATTTGATTGCTGCTCGTTGATCGACAGATCGCTCCAATTTTACCTCGACGAGGTCACACTGCAGGGGGTTCACAAAATCATGCGTATACACCCTCCAACAGCTCAAAGGCAAATGATATGGTAACCACTGGAAAGTTTAGATCTCCCTCCACCTTTCTCAACCAGTCCGGTCGGTCTGCGACGTAGACGCGTCAAAAAATGCGACGCATTACTTTGGGGACAGACCCTATGCGCCAAATTATAAATCAGGGGCTAACACCTGTTTCAGAGGTGCTCTTATTAGACGAACAAAATGGATTTAGGAAAGGCAGGTTTTGTATGAACTGCATATATACAGTCTCACAGATAATAGAAAAGCATAGAGAGGATTATATTTTCACGTTCTTAGCATTTGTAGATTTAGAAAAAGCATTTTACATTATTAATAGAGCAAATTTGTGTTAAGTATTGCTAAGAAGAGGGATTAAACAACATCTAGTAAGAGCCATTCCTAGTATGTATGTGGATACTACTATAAAATAAAATACAAGAGATGGATCAAGTAATGAATACAGAATAATAAATGAAAGCGTAAGACAGAGGTGTCTCATGTCACACATTCGTTTTAATTTATAGTTTGATGACGTGATTAGGAGATGGGAAAGCCATTCGAAAACAAAAGGTATAGCCGAATAAGGCGGTGAAAAGCATTCCCAAACCAAATCGATAATCGCGATGCTCTAATAATGTATGTAATAAAATATATTTTCAAGGGTAAATCAGCAATAAATTTGGGCTCTTATCCCTCATCATGTCCTTCGTTAAGGAATAATACTTCCTGCAACGACATCATAGAGAACGATAATTTGAATTACTATATTTCCCACTGAATTCTAGAAGAAGTGCACAGACAATGAAGTTACATTTATGTTCAGAAGCAAAACATGTTTTGCATGTTTTATTTTTTTCTCAGCATCCATTGCGTGTATCAGGCAGAAAAGAATTGCAGAGACGGGGAAACATTGTTCAATTTGAAAGTATTTTTCTCAACGAATTTTGATGAGAAATTCATAAAGAAAAAAAATTGAAATTCATTTTCGATGTGATAACGGAGTACTATCGCAATTTTCCCCCTAAAATGGGTCTTATAACACTCTACAACACATATTTTTTCAGATTTTTAAACGATGTGGACGGTAGTGAAAAAAAATTAAACCCAATTTTTTTCAGTTTAAAAATTTGAAATTCGCGCCAAAATGTGATTAGAAAACCATGTTTCAACAATGTTTATACAGTGTATATAAAAAATATTGAGCGGTCTTGCTTACCAGGATGATTTGGAACTTTTTGCTGACAAATGTTTGTTTTATGTGGACAGTATTTATATTATCGAAATAAAATTATCAAACCTTTTTGTTTTTAGTTTTATCTTTTGATTCTAATATAAATCAAATTACTTGGTTTTAGGTATATTAATCATATATGTTTATAATATAAATCAAATTACTTAGTTGTAGTTTTATTAATCATTGACAATGAGACAGCCATAGACAATTAATCATTGTCACTTTCTTCAATAACTGAGAACATGCATTTGTTTATAAACAGTCTACTCAAAATTTATATTTTTATCAACATTTCTATTTAAAAATACGTGTTTAACAATTTTCGTGAAGTAACTAGTGTGTGCCAAATGTGTGTTTAAATGATCGAAGCTATGTGTGAGCAGCATCCGAGGGCACGTTGACAATATTGTTTCCCTCCCCATATTCCCAAGGTGGAAGTGTTGAGAAACATTTTCTAAGTGGCATAAATGGACAATTTTCAACAGTGACCGACCAAAAATAACATGATGAAAGGGTAATAGCAATAAAATATGTAATATTTAAACAAGTGCTTATCTGCTTCTGTTTCAATGACTTGTAACTGATAATTTTGGCATATAAAATTCACAGTAATATTATGACGCACACTGGTGCCTGAAACTTATTGACTGAAGTCGGATACGCAAGATGCCCCCCATCTCTTTCCACCATGTATTTCCACCATGGATATTCCGATTGAGTTTGATACATAAATTAGTATTTTCGGGCCTTATTAACAAAAAGGTGGATAAATCATGTACATATGTGTAATAAATTATTTCCTAACAGGTTTTGTAGTCAGATTTCACGTTTTGTTGATACCGAAAAATCGACTGAAACCACGATTGACGGCAAATCGTCTGTCTGTCTGTCACTCTTTGGCCAACGCTAGCACCTAAACTGTTCAAATCACCTCCAAAATTGATTTTCTATTATCGATCTGAACCCACTCGAGGCC
>BLKR01013069.1:0-13900 GCA_011170035.1 Teleogryllus occipitalis | reverse complement strand
TTTTCTCTGTTTCGTTTATTAATATAATTTTGGTATGCTTAACAACCCTTGTAATTTGCTGGCTGGTTTCATGAACTCAGCATGCATGTACCCGGCTGTGATTTATCCATTCGACATTCATTTGTTAAATACCCAATGCCGCATTTTACGCATCTACGCGTGTCTTTACAGTAGTTTGACCGTATTTTTGGCACCGATGGCATTGAACTGGTTTTCTTTTTATATTATGGTTCAAATTTGATTCATGCATTCAAAAGTTCGTCAATTTTGTAAATTTCTTGGTTGTTTTTGTGTGGTTCTAACTCCATAATGTGGAGGTGGAAAAATGGGTGGTTTAAAATATTCTAGGATACCCGATATCGCACTTTCTGTATGTTACGAACAAGAAGGCCCTGAGATTTACGTTCATCTTTGACTTCTTTTTTGTTCACAGACAGTGAATATAACGAAGTACTACACGGAATACTCTGTTTTATTTTGTTTGATATTTGTGGTATTCCATATCTTTTTCATCCAGTACTTTAGTTATTTTTATGTAGTCTTCAGTACTGTGTATGGTTTTATTTTTACTTGGTCTCTATGCATTTGATTTGTGAATTCCTTTAAATACATGTGTTAGTTTAGAAATTCTATTAACTTCGGTATATTCATAACATTTGCACAAATATTGATAATATACTGATACTTGTCGCATTTTGCGTTTACTTTTCATAGCGTCAAGTTCAGATAGCTATATTTTGTTCATTAAGTCCCAAATAATCCAAACAGTCATTTCAAATTCAATAAAACTCTACAATTCCGTTGCTAATAGTATAATTTGAAATGATTTTCTACAAACGATTAAAAGGAGATATGAACATGCCCCTGGCCGAAGGAACTAAAGTAAATGACTGACTACAATAAAAAAATATTTCAAAGAGCATTATATTAAGCGTCCAATGCCCCCAAAAGGGCTTGGAGACGCGTTAGGAAGGCGCAACAAATTTAAAAAGAAACTAATTCATTCTAAGAATGGTTATTATTAGTTGAAATGGTAGTGTATGGTGTTTGCTTTCCAGAGACACGGGAGCATTTAAAGAACATAATAAATTAAAGAATTTGTGAATGTTATGACTATTATAGTGTAGCGGGTTCCTAGTTGAAACGACTGATTCTTTTATATGCTCGGAGAATTTGTGCGATCTCAGAAGATGACCTTCTTGGCATTTACGTATTTAGGGAACAATTGTACTCGTAAGAACTTAAGTTTCCATGCTTTTGACTAGATAAGCAATGACCTCAATCGACTTACATTCTGAAGGTAGTTTCAAATAGCATTGTGGTGACAGGGTCAGATGGAAAAAGAGTGTACGTTGCGTTTGCAAAACGACTTGAAGGGCAGATTTGTGAGGTAACTGCGAAAAGATTGACTCTCAAACAAATGTGACTTGTCATGACGAACTAATTTCTTATAAACAATTACATACTCGTATCTCGATTATGAAAGGAGATACCGCCGATCGGATTGTGGAATTTTGCATTTCGTTTAAAGACAGTTTAGAGAAAATAAAAAATTTGCAATATTTTCAAATTTATAAACAATGTTCAATTTGTGCAATTCTGAAGTCGGAAGAGTTCCCTGATGTCCCAGAACCGAAAAATACGAATTAACAATTTTGCAACAAATAAACATTTTATAAGCAATTTCGAAACGTGTGCTGTACGGACCGGGAGGGTCCTCAATTTGTCTCCGAGTTGAATATTGCAAAATAACAATTTTGACAAGAGATGCTAAATTATTACTAAATACCTAGTTTAATTGTTGCAAAAATGTTAAATTTAGTAAAACCGGATACTTAAATACTATTTTTTCGCCAAAACTTCCCACCCCCAAACATTTTCCCGATTCTGGAGCCGCCTTCGCACATTTCATTTCTTCGACCCGGATTCGTAATATTCGTTCATATACTTAAGTTGTTTTGCATTAAAATTAATTCAATTGATTTTTCGCAAGTAAATCTAGATCATGTGAAAAATGTAATTAAACATTTTTCAAATCCACTAATTCTATTGCATGTGCTAAATATATTTATGTCGTAATGTATAATATTATCTTTATTGATGTATTTCATGTAGGCCATCGAATGGCTTGCACTATGACGTAATGTGATCATTCCCGCCCCTTGTGCCTTCTGCGCCAATACTCTCAACCCTTAGGATAAACACACCTATCATACGGAACGTTGATTCTAGATATGCTGATTGGGCGAAATCTGGCCTATCAGCTTCTCAGTCGTTGGCAGTTGGTTGAGATTGTTCTTTTGTAATAGTTAACTATGAAAGAAGCAGATGGCGTTGTTCTCCTTACAGTGCTGCCAGAATGTGCAGAAGTACTGGGACTTCAGAAATTGGCCATACCCATTTTACGTGACGACGGCGGTACAGGTACGTCTTGCCCCTCTTTCTTGCCTGCTGCCATCCATTGACGCCCAAATTAGTTTTTAAAAAATGTTCTCAACTTTTCGGTTTCCAAATAGTAGAACCCAAATATTAATTTCAGAATATTAAAGAAGGCCAAAACATTGTCCTAAATAGCAATTTTCATTGAAAAATTTGGAGCTGTCTTTAAGAAAATGGCACTAAGCGTTACTGTAAATGCGAAATTTGAAGCTCTTTTTCACAGGAATGTATTGAGTTTTCGAAAAAGCTCATATGAAGTCATTTGAAGCACTTCCACTCACAAATGCTATTATGTATACAAATAAATTGAAATGTGTCTATTAACGACTTGATAGATATTGAAAAAATTACATATTTGTATTTAAAAAAACAAGAGTACACTAAAATGAACCAACGTCATATTAAACCATGCCATTACCACTACTCCTTGCAAGAGTTTTAAGAAAAAATGTTGAGCCTTTTTGAGAAAATAGCGTTTGAGCGTTTCTGAAAATGCGGAATTTGAGCTCATTTTCACAGAAAACTGTTTTAGTTTTTAGAAAATTTATTTGACATTATTTAAAGCATATGTATACATAAATATAATACTCTGAAGAAATCGCCTCTAAAGTATTACTGACGTGAGAGACAAGTCAATCAAATTAAATTTTTGTAATGTTTGAAAATCCAAAATAGAGCAATATGTTGTGTATGTCATCGGATAGGTATTGTTTGGCACTAACTGTACCAAAACTTTAAAGAAAAAATTAGGAACCGTTTTTGAGAAATTCTTGTTTTTTCAGTTTTTTAAAATTGCAAATATTGCACTCTCTATTGCAAGAAAAACTACAAAAAGTTTCAAAAATGCATGCATGACCTTAATGAAAGAACTATTTATTGACATCAAATTTCATATGAGGGAAAGTCTGTGTGATTAATATAATAGTCATATAGGAAGACGCCGAATAGAATTCAAACTTTTGCAATTTTCGAAAATTCAGAGTTAACCGTGAAAATGGGACCTACGCCACCTTTATTAGTGTATTTTATTCTATTCTTACAAAATATTTAAAGAAAAATTTTGGAGGTATTTTTGAGAAAATTTTGAAAATGTTCGGGGGGCTTCATGTAAAGTACTCCCAACATTAAAAAATGTTTTTCAAACTTGCAAAGCTTTAACTCGAGCCAGATCGACAAGATCTATCGGGATTCTTCAATTTGGAAAAGATCGTACATGTAGTTTAGGCTTTAGCAGTGTTCGCAGACGGACAGACAGACGGACGGATAGACGGACGGACAGACGGACGGACAGACGGACGGACGGACGGACGGACAGACGGACGGACGGACAGACGGACGGACAGACGGACAGACGGACGGACGTTTTGCTTTCAATTAGTTTTTCGGTATCAAGAACCCTCAAAACACGGATTCTGACTACACGTCTTAGAAAATGGTTTTATGCACATTTTCGTCACCAGAGCTCGGCAATGCATTTTTTCCGCCGAAAATCCGCCATTCTTACGAGCAGCATTACATAACTTTCTCTATACTACGTATGTAAATCTCCGTATATACGTACGTATACGAGAAAGTAAAAAGTGTAGAGAGGGCGTTGAAAGCTGTGAACTTGTGGAGGGACGCATGGGATCACTCTCTAGAAAAATATTGAAGCGAACACACGTAAGCGTTTGGTGATGTGCGAACAGATTTTCGGAATAGGCTGGGTATTATGTAAATGATATTGAGGCTGGAATCTATAAGTAGTTGAGGATTGGTATTGTGTAATTTGTAGTAGTAAATTGTAATTGGAAATTTTATTAATGTAGTAGTTGGAATTAAGAATTAAAAAAAGACTCCGTGATTCGAGGGGCTGTATATTAGAGTAGCTCCATAGATGGAAGGATTTTTGAATAAGTAGCTGAATATAGTCAGCCGCGAGTAGGTGTTTCATAGGAAACACAGGTAGAGAAAGTCGCGACCGCGTATTGATTTTGTGGGAATATTAAGTTCGATTAATAGCAATCGTTGAGGACATTCTGGAACATTTTTTAAATTTAGGCAAGTATGCGAGAAGTGGTACACCAAGGATTCCATGAACAACATTCTGCTAGTCAGCCGAGAAGTCATCTGTCAAGATATAGTAAGCTTACAAACTATATTCAAACCTGTACAGTGTTTTAATATCTACGTTGAAATTAATTTTCAAGAGATCAATAGAATTGTAGTACAGAGGTTATAATAATAAATGTTAAATTTTTATTGTTGAAGAAAGCTGAAAATTTATATTTGTTGCCATCAATCTAATAAAGGGGTTCCAATCAATATAACTTCGACGAATCGGGATTATGTATAGAATTACACTTCCACATGCAACAAGTAAGGAATAATATATTGTATGTCTAACCCATAATGAAATTGAAAGTAAATTTAATAATGTAGTGTTAACATAATAGAAGAGATTAATAAAATTTTACATCATGTATCCAATCCGTAAGTTTTCTGCCTGCATTTTAGCTTTGTTGTGACAATTTTGTAAGGTTTGCCTAATGAGTCGTTGTCTATTTTCTTTAATAACTCCGACCAGCAGTGGGCTTTATTATTGTGAATAGCGATTTTTAAGTCCCGTCTACATTCACGAAGAGTCTGTTTTAGTGTCTGTGGTCCTTTGTAGCGCCTGCATTAACGTATTATTTTAGGCATTTTTTTCTCAGTTCTGAAATTCCGTTAGTCCACCAGTACATCGGTTTCCGAGCTGGGTTTGTTATCATCCTCTTTGGCATTGATCGTCTACGCACATTGATCTATCCATCCATCCATCTACCTATCTGTGTATCTATCTACCAAAGTAACGGTAGAAGTAGTCGTAAAAACTAAACTTCTCAAAAACTTTGATATGTAACATATACATGTGTATCAAATCTTCACGCTCGTTATCATGGGCTATAGAAATCATTAAACATTTCATTTAAAATGTCAAAATTGTGTCGATATCTCTTAAATTAAAAACGTCTATAATTTAATATTATACATTATCTTACGTACTCCTTGCATACATATAGTGTAATATGATACATTATATTACATACCTCTTATACGTTTGTTTTACGGAAACAAGTATCTCAATTTCTGCAACAATTAGGAGATAAGAACGGAAAAGGAAGGAACATCTTCAGTGAGCCACTTTGTCTTTGTTTTGACACAAATAATGATGATATGTACTTGAAACCGTCCGAACGTGCTCATACACTGGTCCAGGTATGTGTTGGAGAGAGTTTTGGGATAAAAACAATTGTGCATTCTTTCCCATCACGAACTTTTCAAGAATTTGACAGCAATTGAATTAACAGCATAGTCGTATTTTACTCAAAACAATATTCAGTGCTTGGTAATTCTGAGACAAGAGAGTTCCAATGATAATTACTCACCAGAATAGAAAACAATTTTTAATCAAAATTCATTTACAACACAAATAACATACAGTTGATTGAAACTTGTAATAATGTTCTCGAATTTACATTTGTTCTAAATTCTATGTACAACTGTGGAAAAATTCTTATAAAAATAATGACGCACGTCATTTCTCGAAAAATGTCGACCATTTCTGCTTTGTAGAGACAAATGCGACTTTTACACGACCCTTTAAGCTATTGAGCGCAAACGACCATTCGCCACCGAGTGGTGCACGGTAACACCGGCTGAGAAATAGGGGAGGACTCCTGGGAATGCGATTTCCCACAGGAGCCACGCGCCCGACGACTTCGCAAATTGCCTTCTAAAACGGTGGCTGGCGGGGTAGGAGGCGCAGCCAAATTTTAACTCACTTCCTCTCCAAACACAATAAAAGCTACATTGCGACAAAAACACTTTCGGCCACCCGGATCGCTAATTTGACAAACGAGGTTTTGAGTAAATGGATGCCTCGTTGGATGGGACGTGAATTGAAGCGGTCGCGAATTGAAGAGTTTGCGACGCTCATTCTGGTTGTTGAAGATAGGGTTCGGGCTGAATGTACGGTGACTCACAAACAATTACTGCGATGCGCACCAAAAACGTAAGGAAGAAGAATTTAAAAGAAATTTCAGTAGACTTCTCCTGCTTGGATGTATCTGTGCGTGGTATGAATTGCTTTTTCAAATCCCGCCCTGGCATATGTGTTTCATTCTTGTGTTTTGTGTGAATGTGTTTGTGTGTGTGTGTGTGTGTGTGTGTGTGTGTGTGTGTGTGTGTGTGTGTGTGTGTGTGTGTGAGTGTGTTGTGTATCACAGAAATATTCGCATCCTGAAAACCATAAATTGAAGTCCATGAAGGATGTTTCATATATTACAAAACGCTAAAGCGGGGAAGGGAGATTGAGGCAACGTTACACTGTGTAGCATAGGGGTCGAGGCAGATAGATTAGGGTTATGTAAAGCCGAAATATTTTTTCAATGTTTGCTGAAACTGTTTATTTTATTCAGTCTTATAATGCTTAATTAAAATATCACAATTTAACCCTTCAGCGTGGTATGCCGTCTACAGACAGCAAATTCCTTTCTCTTCTAAACGCGGTATGCCATCCCTGGACGGATGGATTTTCCTTTCCATTCGCGGTAAGCCGTCTCAGGACGGAAGGGACGTTTACCTGTTTCTCCTCTGATTTGCGGTATGCCGTCTACAGACGCTCGTCGCTTGTCGGTGCCGTGCACAGACGCTGGCGGTGTGTGTCGGTGAATTTTCTGTTTCTTTCTGAGTGATTTTCCATACAAATAGATTAATATCGATTAAAGTGTTTCTATTTCTGTTTTTATGAAAACAATTAATTTACAATACTTTGTCTTCTATGTACTACATATCACATTAAATTATTGCGACTACCAGATATACGTGGTATGTATTATTTCATTATCTAAAAATATTTGTTGATAAATATTTTGTTGATTTATAATAAATTATCGTCATTATTTTATTCCTCATAATTATCGTCATAATTTTATTATTGATATTATTATTAATATAATTATCATTATTATTATCATTATTATTATCATTATTATTATTATTATTATTATTATTATTATTACTATTAATATAATTATCATTATTATTATTAATATAATTATCATTTATTATTATTATTATTATTATTATCATCATTATTATTATACAATTATGTCTCTGGATGTTGTCCCAGGATTGAAGTGACCTTACAGGCTTTTGCCAAGTGAAGGCCCTTTCCGATTTTGATTTTGGAGTAGGATATATGTATTAGGCGTGAGTCACACTGCTATCCAGAAACTTCCTAACTATTTTGCATGTGTTGAGGATTGTAGCTTTTTGTAATTCTATATACAATGATTTTGTCAGGTTTAACTGTTGTAGGCTATTATACGAGGTTTTTGGGATGACTCCATTTGTGGATACAATGATGGGTACCGTGTAAACTTTCTCCATTTTCCATAGCTGTTTTATTTCTATTGCTTTATTATTATTATTATTATTATTATTATTATTATTATTATTATTATTATTATTATTATTATTATTATTATTGGTGTGAAGCGATGCATTCTCAGGGTAGAGCACGTAGAAGCGCTGACTGCACCTTTTTCTTAAAGCCGCCTTCAAATGCTACCGCGCACACCCTCGCCACCGCGTTGAAGGGTTAAGTAAAAATGTAAATACATTTAAAACAGTATTGCCATTAAAATTGTTACAATAAATGGAAATATTTTTCATTAAAGATATATAAATTGAATCTGTTAAAATACAAAAAAAATATTCAAAACTGATGTATAGTATGCACAGGTAACAAATATAGCTATATGCAAATTATGCCAAGATAGCAATATGCAAATATACAGATGGCCCAGTATAGTATACAAAAGGTATAAAAGGGCGGTGCAATGGTAGAGCTTTCCTTTGTACTTTAGTGATTAGCGTGAAAAGATTTCTGACGTAATTATGACTGCACGACGGGAATTAACAGTTTGAACGCAGAATACCAGTTGGATCTATCCGCTTGGACATTCCATTTCAGAAATCAATATTCCGACACATACAGTGTCAAGAGTGTGCCGAGATTATCTAATTTCAGACATAACTTCACAACACGGACAACGCAGTGGCCGATTGCCATCACTTAATGACCGAGAGAATCGGAATTTTTGTAGAGGTTTCAGTGCTTACAGAGAAGCAACACTGCGTAACATAACCGCAAAAATCAATGTGGAACTTGCGACAAACTTACTCGAGTGCTTTTGCTAACAGCACGACATTACCTACAGCGCCTCTCCTGGGCTCGTGACCATATTGATTGGACCTTAGACGATAGGAAAACAGTGGCTTGATTAGCCGAGTCCCAAATTCAGTTGAATGTAGCTGACGGGAGGGTTCGAGTGAGGCGCAGGCCTCACGAAGCCATGGATTCAAGTTGTCATGGCACTGTGTAAGCTGCCGGTGTCTTTATTATGGAGTGAGCTGTTTTTACACGGAATGAATTGGCTTCTCTGGTCCAACGAAACTGATCATTGACCGGAAATGGTTATGTTCAGCTATTTGGAGACCATTTGAAGACATTTTTGGACTTCACATTTCCAAACGCTGTGAATTTTTATGTATGACAATGCGCCGTGTTATTTGCGCCGGGTCACAATTGTTCACGATTGGTTTGAAGAACATTCTGAACAATTCGAGCGAATGACTTTGCCACCCATATTGCCCGACATGAATCCAATGGAACATAATCGAGAGGTTAGTTCGCGCAGAAAATCCTGCGCCGGCAACACTTCTCAATGATGGACGTCTATAGAGGCAGCGGGGCTCAATATTCCTGCAGGGGACTTCTAACGGCTTGGGTCCATGCCACGTGCATTTGCTGCACTTCGCCCGGAAAGGAGGTCCGACGTGGTATTAGTTGTGTCTGTTGTACATCTAATTGTATTAGCGCAGTAAGCTCTCGTCTATGCGTACTTCGCGGTGGAATGGGCACGTTTCTACTCGTCAAGCATTTTCTCTCCTCTTCGTTCTTTCTTCTCTCAAATACTGTCCCCAGTTTTATTGTTTGGTGCAGTCATCATCACATTCTAACTCTGACTTTAAAGATTATACATTTTAATATATGACCCAAATAAAATTAATGGAAGTTGTTTTTACTGTTATGTAGATTATTTTTACTTATTGTAAATGGAGGAGGTCTTGTCACAAGCATTACATAAGGCGTTACGTAGACCCTTGGGACATGGATGCAATGTGCGTTAAATTCTTAGAATGTTGAAAATTGCAATATTTTTCAACATATTTCTACAACTTCAATATTAAGGATAGCTTGATTCATAATAAAATCTGTTCTTAAAAATAGATCTTAAAATAATATTACGTGAAATGTGTTCATAATATGAGAATTTTACCGTAATTTTGCGCGCAATAAGAGAAATGTTGTAAAGCAATATATTCCCAAAAACGGGTCCAAAGATTTTCTTTATTTTTGTCTCAGATAGTATAAAGTTCACTTATAAAATGAAATAAATTTTATTTTCGCTGAACTCTCTGAATTTTTAAAAATTACAAAAATTACAATTATGTGAGAAAGTATGTGTTCTTGAAGCATCACTAGTTGTTTTTTTCGTGATTTCTACTTATTTTATAATCTTACTTAAATTTCTTTAACGAACTTCGTTGAAATGTTGATTCAGTCAGACACAGTTTAAGCAGAGACAGTTTTACCCACACAGCTGGTATAAATTTGATTTTATGACCATTTTAAATCTTGGTAATTGAAAATAAATTCTGCAAAAGACTGAAAATTACGGTATTCTATAAACAAGGCAATATTTGGGGCTCACTCAGCTCAGGGAGAGGATAAGAAATAATCTGCATGTCACTTCCGGGTTTTGTGCTGTCCTTCTCGTACCAGTCATGTCATACGTGGTTGAAGACGATATTAACTGATTTTCGGGCAGTGCTGGATTCCTAAGTTCTACGTACTTTTGTTCCTTACTATGAAATGTGAAATATCTAGATGTTGTAAAAAGTATTTTTTGCCAGAATTATAATTATTTCCCATCGGTATAATTAAACCTCAGCCTGAATATAATCATCGTTGGGTTAAGAAATGGGCCAATGTCAACTTATTTTGGATTCTAGGACAATATTAATTTATATAAAAAATCTTGTCAGTAATATGCTATAAAAATGACGAACGATACAAAATTTATGCCAGTAAAACCAACAAACTTTTAAGCGTATAATTACTGGCAAATCACTATTAGTTAAATATAAACTTAAATTCTGTAGACAACACTCCAACCAAACAGGGATTTTACGAGATTAAAAACTCTTGAATTTGGCGGTTGTGTCGTAAGAAAATGTGAAGTGTTTCAGAGATTGAATGAAGATTAGACACAGGTTCACACACAATCAAGGCGATGTAAGAAGTTAACCAAGAGAAAACTATAATAATAATAATAATAATAATAATAATAATAATAATAATAATAATAATAATAATAATAATAATAATAATAACAAAAGCAATAATGTGTTAAAAACACCACATGAAGTGGAAAAAAGACTGGCACTTCAATCTACGGAACAACAATGAATTGAAGTTTATTGTACTTCAGTTCCTATAAATTTAAATTCATTTACTCAAAATGAATATTTTCTAAATTTTAGTTACACAAAATTTCACTTTGAGTTTTATTTACTCAAAATGCTTCTCAACATAATGTATATGTGTGACTTTTAATTGGATAAGAATTTAAAAAAATAAGGAATCACTATTAAAAGAAATGTGAGCGAAGTAAAATAAAACAATGTAATGTTATGAAAGAATTATCGTGAGGAAATACTCAAAAATAACTATGGATGTTAAAGTTAATTAACAAATACATCAGACCATACTTCCATGAGAAAGTATTAGTTTACATAACATAACGAATCTTATCTTGAAGTACGTCACGTGAAGGAAGAGCTTCTGTTTTTTGCCTTGGAATGTAGTGCTTATTCGACATCAGAGAAGATGTTTCTTGTAAAAAAAAAAAGAATGCACCAATCTAATACATTTTGAAAATTAGGAATCATAGAACTTAAATCGTGAAATTCTGCTTGTCACTCTACAATAATGTTACAACTATTTTTATTCCTCTGTTTCGTTCATTCCTCATACTATATACACTTTACAACGTTACGGCCGCAACCACAAAACTGTATTTCGCATCGGAGGAAGGAGAATGTTTGCAAGCACTTGACGCGGACGGCGCGTTGGCCGCAGTTGTGGTGGAGTCGGTGGCGGCGGCTGAGCTCGCAGAAGTAGGATGGGGACGGCGACGGTGATGCTACGGTGGTGCTGGTGGTGGATATGGTGGTTTAGGGCGGTGGCGGTGGGAGCGGAAGTAGCAGCGGTTGTGATGGGGGCGGCGGAGGGGTGACTTCGGCGGAGGCGGTGGCGTCAGGCTTCGGTGGTGAGGGCATGATGGTGGCGGAGAATGTGGGGATGGTTTGGTGGTGGTGGCGGAAACTGCAGCGATTGTAAATGTGGTGGTGGTGGTGGCGGTAAAAGTGGCGGCGTAGACGGTGACGGAAGTGTCGGTGCTGTCGGCGGTGGCGATGGCGGAAGGTGGTGGTGATGGTTTTGAGGCTGTGGAGGTGGATGCGATGGTGTAGTATGTAGTGGTGGCTTGGTGGTTATGAAAGTTGGAGCGGTTGTGACGCTAGCGGTGGGGGAGAACACTGACACGGCTGAAGGGGTGGTGGGAGGCGGCCGTGAGGGGGTGGGGAGGCGGCCCAGAGGGGTTGGGGAGGCGGCCGTGAGGGGGTGGGGAGGTGGCCGCGAGGGGCGGGGAGGCGGCCGCGAGGGGGCGGAGAGGCGGGGTCATGAGGGGCGGGGAGGCGGCCGCGAGGGGGTGGGGAGGCGACCGCGAGGGGATGGGGAGGCGGTCGCGAGAGGGTGGGGAGGCGGTGGCGAGGGGGTGGGGAGGCGGCCGCGAGGGGGTGGGGAGGCGGCCGCGGCGGCGAGAATCGCTCAGCAGGCGACGCGCGCTCCGGCGCGGAGTCGTGGGAAGTGGGGAGCGGGGGATCGGAGCGGCGCCGGGCGCCTGTGCGAGGTCGATACACGCGGGGGCGGCGGCTGCATCTGACGCGGGCGGAGAGCGCAGCGCCGAGGCGGCAGAGGATGTTGAGGGCGCTGGGCAGGCCGGCGCAACGAACGTTGCCCGCCGCTACCCCCACCGCCGCTGCCTGAATCGGGTAAAACCCTAAGCCTATGCTAGCTTTAAGAAAAGCCTTTATTGAATAAAAAGTATGAATTACATCAATTAAAAGACCTTTTCGATTAGACATTTTGGAGATATACGACTTATCCAGAAAATCTGAAAATAATTCATTCTTCATTAATTATATCGTTTTTGTGCAATAAAATTTTCATTCTATACGCGAATAAACTACAGATAATGTTGTAACATTCTACAAAGTATTTTAACTTTCAAAGGAGTTGTTAATCTAATTAAACCTCATGCAACTAAAGTGTACCTTATTGTAACTCATTTACGAAAAAAGAATGCAATTTAGAAAAGCATTTTAAATAAATGACATATGTAATACAAATTATGAAATGATCGAATATTCGCGGTCAGCTTAGCTTCCTCGAACTACACCTGCGACAATGATGTTGTTCAACTTTACCTAGTTCAGAAATGACAATTTTTTACTAATGTCATTTTTACCTTATGTAGATTTAAAAAAACTTAAACAAACAATTAAAAATGCATTACAATATACTATATTGTAAATAAATTTGTAATAGCAGAAATATAATGAACGGTTCTATAGTGAGGGTATATTTCTTCCTACCCTCCTCAAAGCAATATAAATTCATCATCGCCGCCAAGGACGCCACCGCATCCCCTCCATCCGCCCCCTCCGGCGCCCCGGACTGCGGTCTGTCGCCCTTCCGTTGCGGGCCCTGGAGTTGATGCGAGACCAGTGGCCGCCGAGGCCGTGTGGGGTCGGCATCCGTGATAAATAGACGGTGGCGGAGCTGGAAGCCCCGGTGGTTCTGGGGGCAGCGGCTGTACACGGAGTGAAGGAGTCAGAGGCGGCGGGTGTGCTAAAGATGGTCGGTCGCTGAGGGGTGTGGCGGAGGTGTTGAAGAGGGCGGAGTTCGCGAAGGTGTAAGAAGATATGGCGGAGACAGCCGAGGTGACGCCCGATGCAACGGTGGAGATGGAAGAGGAGATGAAAACGATGGTGAAAATGTAAATGGAGTGGTGAAGGCCGGGCGACAGCAGGGGTGGAGGAGTCAGCGGGGGCAGACGCGGTGGTGGCGGCACCAGAGCTGGGGGGTCGGAGGGGAATGAGGAATGCGGGGAACGTTGTGGCGGAGACGGAGACGGAGTAGGCGGCATTTGCCGTCATTGGGTTGGCGATAACGGGTTTGCCGAGGGGTGTGGCGGGAGCGTTGGGGCGGCGGGGGTGGCGGGGGCGGCGGGGGCGGCGGGGGCGG
>BLKR01013068.1:0-13906 GCA_011170035.1 Teleogryllus occipitalis | reverse complement strand
TAATGTACGTTTGCGTCTTTTGGGGCGCGTGGGCAACGATCGACATAACCTGTGTACAACTTCACTACTTAAGTACAACCGAGCAAAACCGACGGTCCGAATGTTCTCTACAAAATACACCACAAAAGCAAATACATGCCAACTATCAACCCCACAATGCAATTATTACACTGAAACAAAACCTTGACGAATTGTAAACAAATCTCAAAAATCAAAACAAAACATAAGCAAAGCCACCATGAAGCAGCTTTGGAAGAAAACAATTGACTATTGATAAGCGTACTATTAAAGAATGATTTAATTAATTAATTTACACCGTAAATGTTGGTGAATCAACACTAACAGTATATGATAACACATCTAGAGATCACGTTCTTTCATTTAAAGGAAAAAATACTACAATCGGTTCAGTAGAAGCTCTAAACGAAGCCATGGCAGAATACCTTATTTTTTTAAATATATAGATAATAATAACAATACTACTACAACTGCTACTAATAATAAAATTAAACAACTTACTTAATAGGCTACTACTAGTTTAACAGTAGAAACTTAACATTAATACATTGACCTAAAATATAATTAGCTAGAGAACTAATTTATTTTTAAACTTGCTTAAGCTTTGAGGAAAGAGTTCTAAGATTGTCGCAGGCGAACTGTTCCAATAGTTCGGTTTTTAAATGAAAATTTTCCGACACCCGTTTTCTGTATTCTTTTTTTAAATTTTGTGCACGTGATCCACTCCACCGAAATATGTAAGTTTTCCCAGACGACGGTAGATTTCATTCCAGGCAGGATAGCCTGTGTATGCTTTGTACATAGCATAGAGTCGCAACTTATAATCCGCCTCTTTTCGAGGGACTCCCATACACCTCTACACTTCCCATACACCTATATTAAGATTTGGAAATTTTACAGTTGACCTGTACAAATGTGGGAAAATTAAGTCTGATTTGTCAACATTGTACACTTGTTTCGAAAAGAGATAAGGAAGAGAACAATCACTTGCGTAAGGGTAGGAAATTTATCACTTTGTACATGAAACACAATTCTAGTACTTTACAAGAATTGAAAAAGAAGAAACATTACAAGAAGATACTCAAATAATTTTGATTTGTTTCTAATTCGTATATCATATTGAAGCTCCAGGTAGGTATTAACGTACTGAAATATCAGGAAATGGCTAAACGCTTTTTTTGAAGGTTACTGGGAATTTATCGAATTGTCAGTGTAATTGAAAAAAATGCTAATTCATTCTCTTACTAGTTGCAAACTGCACAATTCTTAAATGTGCTGAATTCTTGCAACATCCGTGTTACAAATTTCAATTTCTCTTCCATTCCTAAAACAATGAATTTGGTAATATTTTATCCAAATCATCCTATAAATGTATAACTAATAAGATTTTAATGGGTTTGCAACATTTATCATTTCATAATTTTTCGATCCAGAATAGTTTCTTTAGTGGTGATTGCATCAGCCCGATTACCACAACTCCGGCTACGAATAACGAAACCAAACTAAAATTAGAGTACGTGTCTGTTATTAAGACTTATGCTGTAATGAGATCAAATATGTCAAACAATGGTTATGCTTCTTTACAAATTTGAGTCGATTTTATTTTGTCAACATCCGCGTTTTTGGCGTCCTGATTTCGAGGCGTGGTCTGGAACAAAAAACCAACTGTTATCTTTCAAAATAGCTCTGAATGAATTTAGCAATAATTGCTGCTTTGTAAAAAATATATAAATAAACTATTCACGCTCGCCAGCCACTGAGTAGCAAAATCTACTTTTATTTCTTTCTTTTCCTGTACCCTAAACATAAGATGTAGAATAGTAAACAAAGAAAAAGTGACACATGTACGGCTCAATCCATTTTAAGTGGTCGAACACTACATCCTGGAAGTTACCAGGACCATTTCACCCAATCACAAAACTGTATAGCTCATAATTTGCCGCTTTTTTGCCGTTCTTAAGATGTGAAAACAAAAAATTTTCCGCGGGTCATTTTCTCAAAAAAATCGATGGTCCTGCTAACTTCCATTGGAAGTTAGCAGGACAACACATCTAAATCCGCTTCTAATGTAAGCATACACACCACACAGTACTCCAAATTTGCCGATTTTTATTTATAAACGATTAGTGAAGATATCAAACTGATATCTCCATTTTTTCAAAAGATATTTTCAAAAAACCAAAAATAAGACCCACGTTCCTATGGTGAGCGACCTCAAGAAGGACAAGACACGTTTCGTCCAAGACTAATAGCCGTAACGATTCATACTCTACGCCAAAATTTAACCTTAACCGTTGCAAACTGTAATCTGTAATAAAAAAAATTGCCGCGAACCGGTTAGTTTACAATACCCAGGTTCGAACCCCAGAATTTAAACTCTTCAAAGCCCCCTCCGCGAGGAAAAGGCACGATACCTCCTAAATTATTAGCCTTAACAGTTCACGCTCTATGCCAAAATTTGCTCCTAAACGTTGCTATGTGTAATCTGCAATAAAAAAATTTGCCGCGGACCGGTTAGTTTAAAATACCCAGGTTCGAACCCCAGAATTTAAACTCTTGGAAGCCCCTTCCGCGAGGAAAGGGCACGATACCTCCTGAACTGTTAGCCTTAACAATTCATACTCTATGCCAAACTTTTCTCCTAAACGTTGCTAATTGTAATCTGCAATAAAAAATTCGCCGCGGACGGGTTAGTTTAAAATACCCCAGACTTTAAACTCTTGGAAGCCCCCTCCGCGAGGAAAACGCGCGATACCTCCTAAACTATTAGCCTTAACAATTCATTCTCTATGCAAAACTTTGTTCCTAAAAATTGCAAATAGTAATCTGCAATGAAAAAAATTTGCCGTGGACCGGTTAGTTTAAAATACCCAGGTTCGAACCCCAGAATTTAAACTTTTAGAAGTCCCCTCCGCTAGGATAAGGCACGATACCTCGCAAACTAATAGCCGCAACAATTCATACTCTATGCCCAAATTTGCTCCTTAATGTTGCTAATTGTAATCTGCAATCAAAAAATTTGCCGAGTACCGGTTAGTTTAAAATATGTCGGTTCGAACCCCAGAATTTAACCTCTTGGAGGCCCCCTCCGCGAAGAAAAGGCAAGATACCTCCCAAACTAATAACCGTAACAATTCATACTCTATGCCAAAATTTGCTCCTGAACGTTGCTAATTGTAATCTGCAATAAAAAAATTCCCGCCGACAGGTTAGTATAAAATACCCAGGTTCGAACCCCAGAATTTAAACTCTTGGAAGCCCCCTCCGCAAGGAAAAGGCACGATACCTCCTGAACTATTAGGCTTAACAATTCATACTCTATACCAACATTTGCTCTTAACCGTTGCTAATTGTAATCTGCAATAAATATATTTGCCGCGGACCGGTTACTTTAAAATACCCAGGTTCGAACCCCAGAATTTAAACTCTTGGGAGCCCCCTCCACGAGGAAAAGGCACGATACCTCCTGAACTATTAACCTTAACAATTCATTTTCTATGCCAAACTTTGTTCCTAAAAATTGCTAACTGTAATCTGCAAGGAACAAATTTGCCGCGGACCGGTTAGTTTAAGATACGAAGGTTCGAACTCCAGAATTTAAACTCTTGGAAGCCTCCTCCGTGACGAAAAGGCACGATACTTCCTAAATTATTAGCATTAACAATTTATACTCCATGCCAAATTTTCTTTCTTCTAAACGCTGCTAATTGTAATCTGCAATAAACAAATTTGCAGCGGACTGGTTAGTTTAAAATACTTAGGTTCGTACCCCAGAATTTAAACTATTGGAAGCCCCCTCCGCGAGGAAAAGGCACGATACCTCCCAAACTAATAGTCGTAACAATTCATACTCTATGCCAAAATTTGCTCCTAGATATTGCTAATTGTAATTTGCAATAAAACAATTTGCCGCGGACCGGTTAGTTTAAAATACTTTGGTTCGAACCCCAGAATTTAAAGTCTTGGAAGCCCCCTCCGCGAGGAAAGGGCATGATACCTCCTAAATTATTATCCTTAACAATTCATAAACTATGCCAAAATTTCTTCCAAACGACGCTATTTGTACTCTGCAAAAAAATAAAATTTGCCGTGGACCGGTTAGTTTAAAATACCCAGGTTCGAACCCGAGAATTTAAACTCGTAGATGCCCCCTCCGCGAGGAAAAGGCACAATACCTCCTGAACTATTAGCATTAACAATTCATACTCTATGCCAAACTTTGCTCCTAAACGTTGCTAATTGGAATCTGCAATCAAAAAATTTGCCGCGGACCGGTTAGTTTAAAATACCCAGGTTCGAACCCCAGAATTTAAACTCATGGAAGCCCCCTGCACGACGAAAAGGCACGATACCTCCTGAACTATTACCCTTAACAATTCATACTCTATGCCAAAATTTTCTCCTTAATGTTGCTAATTGTAATCTGGAATCAAAAATATTGGCACGGACGGGTTAGATTAAAATAGCCAGGTTCGAACCCCAGAATTTAAACTCTTGGAAGCTCCCTCCGCGAGGAAAAGGCACGATACCTCCGAAACTTATAGCCGTAACAATTCATACTCTATGCCAGAATTTGCTCCTTAATGTTGCTAATTGTCCTTAATGTGCAATCAAAAATATTGGCGCGGACCGGTTAGTTCATAATACTCAGGTTGGAACCCCTGAAATGTAATTCTTGGATGCCCTTTCCGCGAGGAAATGGCACGATACCTCCTGAACTATTAGCCTTAACATTACAGAGTCTATGATAAAATTTGCTCTTAAACGTTGCTAAATGTAATCTGCAATAAAAATATTTGCCGCGGGCCGGTTAGTTTAAAATACCCAGGTTCTAACCCCAGACTTTAAACTCTCCGAAGCCCCCTCCCGAAGTCCTGGAAGCTCCCAGCGCAAGGATAAGACAAGTTTTCTCCTGAACCAATGGCCGTACAAAATCATTCATACATATACTGACACACGGGAACGGTTAGTTTACAATACCAGGGTTCCAAACCCAGATTTTAAACTCTTGGAAGCTCCCTGGAAAATGTACGATACCTTTTTGAAGTTGAAGTCTTGGAAGCTCCCTACGCCATGAAGTGACATGTTACCTCCTGAACCAATA
Organism: Teleogryllus occipitalis; assembly: GCA_011170035.1. Taxonomy (NCBI): domain Eukaryota; kingdom Metazoa; phylum Arthropoda; class Insecta; order Orthoptera; family Gryllidae; genus Teleogryllus; species Teleogryllus occipitalis. The sequence goes on along the minus strand of BLKR01013068.1, from coordinate 8,784 downwards.
GCCGTAACAATTCATACTCTATGCAAAAATTTGCCCTTACCTGTTGGAAACAGTAATCTGTAATTAATTAATTTACCTCGGACCGGTTAGTTTAAAATACCGAGGTTCGAACCCCAGAAATTAAAGTCTTGAAATCTCCCTGCACAAGGAAAGACACGTTTCCTCCTGAACCAACAGCCGCAACAATTTATAGTGTACGCCATAATTTGACATTAAGCGTTGCAAAATGTCATGTGTAATAAAAAAAATGCCGCGGACCGGTTAGTTCAAAATACTCAGTTTCGAACCCCAGAAATTTAAGTCTAGGAAGCTCCCTGCGCAAAGAAAAGACACGTTTCCTCCTGAACCAATGGCCGTAAAAAATTCATTCATACATATACTGACATAACAGATTGTAACTAATTTGGAATTCAGCAAAGTTCATTAAATTCGCAAAAAGACGTTTGTTGCCATGGTACCTGAGTGCAATATATAAACTATGCCCATTAGTTTAAAAGTGGACGATAAGTAGCATCTGTGGTTTCGCTTACAAAGAAAGATAAACAAACGTACGAGAATTAAAAGGTAAACAAACTTATTTCCGGATCTTCATAAATTTTTTTGGCGATGTATTCTGTCCATTCTGGATTCTTTAGGACAGTTCTCCAACTTTCTGTTTTTTTACCCTGACTTGTACGGATGTAAAATTTTTCAGTGAGCAAATTTTTTAAAATCTCTTCTGGTATTGTTAGTGTAAAATATTCTTCAATGCTACTTGTATTACAAGAGCTCTCTGAACTTTCCGCAGATTCTTCGTGAGACGGTGATGGACCAATCAATTGGGTTTTATATCGAACCTATTATTCGTCATGTACGAATGCAATGTCGTTGGTTTAATTTTCCCCCCAATGCTATTTGAAATCCGTTCCCAAACATAATTAGTAGCTGTTACAATTTTTCCTACCACTAACTTTTTATATTCAAAATATTTTTTACCTATTATATACTTATATATACTTATTAAAAACTCTATATTTAATACTTATAAACTATTAGTTCATGATCTAAATTGTGAAAGTTTCCCCTGTTTCTTAAACATTGTTCTTCCAAAATACCTTAATCACATCTAATGTTTCCCCACAAGGTACACGTCCACTCACAGCCACGCGGGAATAGCTCGTGAAACTGCTATTCAGCAGTTATGGTTGTCGTGACAATTTCAGGGAATTGAACCGTTATTGTTTGAAATATTGCAAGTGAGGATTAGACAAAATACCTGGGAAAGCCGGACGTTGTTTCTCTCGAGCGGCCGGGGAAAATCCGCAGGCCCAAGGAATCCCAACTCATCGGGACCCAAAACAGGAAGTATGCCAATGCTCTCTAAAACCTAAGGTTTGGAAATGCCTTTCTTTTTATACAATACATCTTTGTTAATAATAGAAACAAAGTGTATGTACCTTTTCGTCTAAATAAACAGTTATTGACTCATTTACTACTGACATGTAAATAACAATAAAACAAGCACTGCGAGGTGTTATTTGAACTACGATACTTGTAACATTTATAAACAATATTTGTAGTTTTTCTCCCATATTTTCCTTGGAAACACCACATGAAAAAAATGACTAAACTCATGGCAAAGTTCTGACCGTTCACAAGGAATAAGAATTATTTTAGTTGGTATTTGGACCTCAAAATAATTTGAAACCACCAGAATCTCTTGCTTTAACCCTTCAACATGGGGTGCCGTCCACATACGTACCGGGGCTTTCAACTTCTACCTGCGGGATGCCATCTGAAGACGTCATGACGCAGCTTTTCCGCGTGCGAGATGTCCTGACACGGCGTGGCCGTTTCTCTCCTCGGCGAGGGGGCCGAGCGGATGCAACCGCATTCGTAAAGGTATTTTGCGAAGGGAGTTTCTCTTCGTGTAACGGGCCCGCCGGGGCAGCTACTCGACCTAGCTAGAATATGCCTAGTGTCGAAAATCCGCCACCCTCGGGACTCGAACCCTAGGACCTCCCGATAAGAAACTCTGCCGTGTAAATAGTTCTCTCGTCTGAGAATCTCAACGGAAAAAATCAAAATGAATTTCCCCCAAATACCTGTACGATTCTACTGAAATACCGGTATTTTCGTATGAAACTACCGGTATTTTGATGAGAGAATAGCGGTATATTACCTTTAAATAAAGGTATTTTTCCGGTATAGACGTCGGATGAAGGTAAAATACCTCTAAAAATACCGGTATTTGACGTCTTATACCGGTATTTTTAAAGGTATTTTGAATAAAGGTATAGTAGAGGGAAAGGTATTTCTATACCGGTATAAATACTTTTACCGCTATTATTTCGGTATTCGGCCCAACAAATTATTAATAGACACAATTATATAAGTTGTTTAAGAACATTTCTTATTAAATTTCAAATATATTTTAAAATATTTGCATTATTAACGAATAATAATAAATAAGTGTAAAAACATAAAACTACTAATCTATACAGAACGATACGAAAAATTCTGAAAATTCTGTAATTCCAAGAAACTCATTATAAACATTTCTCGGACACGCCACCCACGTCTGACAAAGCGCCGTGTGAGAGCGAGGCGCGCTGCCGCTCCGAAATCGAGCTGAGATCAGCGTCATATCCGTTGCCGGCGACAGGTCGACCCACGCGGCACGTCGGCGTATCGTATTCCTTTCAATGTACGCAACGACTGATAAGTGGATGTTAATCGACTCCTTCTCTGCGGTGAAGGAGCACGCTGTCTCCTGTTCTACTGCAGTGACCTGACCCAAGAGCTTGTGAAGAAAATTATTATTTATATCATGAATAACCAATTTTCACAATAATGCTTTAATTTTTCGTTTATTGCTATGTATTAATTTTGACCTTGACGCGTCTGTACGTTGCCTCCATTTTACAATAGTTTCATTAGGCAACAATCGGAACAAAACATTTATTAACAATTTTACCAATCTACCCCAAAATGAGGAAATTATAAACTTCCCTTGTTTACTTGAAATTAAAATCCAATCGCCAATTTTTCAGATGCACAAATTTCTCTATCACTAATTCATTAAAGTTGCTGGTTTCTCGAAGTTGCTATTCTAATGATAGCATTGTTATGTTGTCATAGTATTTCTAAGACGAGTTTTTATTCGCTTCATTGTTGAAATCGAGTGTTGGGCTTCTGAAGTGAGAAGAATCAAAGAAGTTTACAGACTTCTGGATAAAAGTCTTGTATTTCATTTTGTAGCATTACTTGAAATAATGGTACCGCTCCTGTTGCATTTCTAAATTCGCTTCTTTTGTACATAACTTGCAACTCGTAACTCCAACTGATAACGTATTGCGGAAAATAATATTTTGTGCTAATTATTTGGTATATATGAGGTGTGGTACATATTGAAGATGATGAAAAGAAAAATAATAGTATTACTTTTAAGGAAAGTGTGTTTTATAAACGATATACATACACACACACACACACAATGTATACTTGTATATATAAAACGCTTGATTTCTAAAAATGTAGAACTCGCCCCAAAGTAATTAAAAATTTAATGAAAATAATTACATGTCTATAACAAAATAATAATTATAAATCACACTTCATAAATTAACACTGGTAGCACTGGCACTAGGAGAAAATCAATATAGTAAAATTATAGAAAATTATCGAATTTTCTAGTTCTTACTAATAATTTTGTTAAAATCTTTAAAATTATACAATGAAAGAGACAATTATTTAATTTTGAGTTTACTAATATTGGTCGAACTAAAACTCGAAATTGCCAAGTGTTGGCCCTCCCTCCTTTTTTTTGTTTTCCTACTTCGTTCCCCAGGTAATGGATGTCCGGTCTGCCGCGTTCGACCAGTAATCAACTCTCCCCCTCACCCTCTCAATCTCTATCTCTCATTACCGCTCTCTCATTACCTCTCTTTCTCTCTCTCTCTCTCTCTCTCTCTCTCTCTCTCTCTCTCTCTCTCTCTCTCTCTCTCTCTCCCTCTCCCATAGAGTATAAATTGTTACGGCTATTGGTTCAGGAGGAAACGTATCTTTTCCTTGCACAGGGAGATTCCAAGAGCTTGGGGTTCGAACCTAAGTATTTTAAACTAATCGGTCAGTGGCAAATTTTTTTATTACAGATTACATTTTGCAACGGTTAATGTCAAATTTTGGCGGAATGTATAAATTGTTGCGGCTGTTGGTTAAGGAGGAAACGACTTTTCCTCGCGCAGGGAGCTTCCAAGACATAAATTTCTGGGTTTCGAAACTGGCTATTTTAAACTAACCAGTCTACGGCAAATTTCTTTTTACAAATTACAGTTTGCAACGGGTAAGGGCAAATGTAGGCATAGAGTATGAATTGCTACGGCTATTGGTTCAGGAGGTAACGTTTCTCTTCATTGCGCAGGGAGCTTCCAAGACTTCAACTTCAAAAAGGTATCGTACCTTTTCCTCGCGGAGGGAGCTCCCAAGAATTTAAATTCTGGGGTTGGAACCCTGGTATTGTAAACTAACCGGTCCGCGGCAAATTTTCTTATTACAGATTACTTTTTGCAACGATTATGGGCAGGTTTTGGCAGAGAGTATGTATTGTTACGGTTATTGGTTCAGGAGGTATCGTGTCTTTGTCTTGGAAGGCAGCTTCCAATAGTTAAATTTCTGGGATTCGAACCTCGGTATTTTAAACTAACCGGTTCGCGGCAAATTTGTTTATTGCAGAATACAATTAGCAACGTGTAAGAGCAAATTGTGGCATAGAGTATGAATTGTTAAGGCTAACAGTTCAGAAGGTATCGTGCCTTTTGCTCGCGGAGGAAGTTCCAAGAGTTTAAATTCTGGGGTTGGAAACCTTGTATTGTAAACTAACCGGTCCGCGGAATATTTTTTTATTGCAGATTACACTTAGCAACGTTTAGGAGCAAATTTTGGCATAAGCATGAATTGTTAATGCTAATAGTTCAGGATATATCGTTCGTTTTCTTCGCGGAGGGGGCTTCCAAGAGTTTAAATTCTGTGGTTCGAACCTGGGTATTTTAAACTAAACTGTCCGCGGCAAATTTTTTGATTGCATATTACAATTAGCAACGTTTAGGAGCAAATTTTGGCATAGAGTATGAATTGTTACGGCTATTAGTTTGGGAGGTATCGTGCGTTTTCCCCGCGGAGGGGGCTTCCAAGAGTTTAAATTCTGGGGTTCGAACCTGGGTATTTTAATCTAACCGGTCCGCGGCAAATTTTTTATTGCAGATTACAATTAGAAACGTTTACGAGCCAATTTTGGCATAGAGTATGAATTGTTACGGCTAATACTTTGGGAGGTATCGTGCCTTTTCTTCGCGGGGGGAGCTTCCAAGTGTTTAAATTCTGGGATTCGAACCTGGGTATTTAAAACTAACCGGTCCGCGGAAAATTTGCTTATTACAGATGAGAGCAACTGGTAGCTTAGAGTATGTATAATTAGGGCTATTAGTTTAGGAGGTATCGTATCTTTGTTTTGGCAGGGAGCTTTATATAGTTTAATTTCTGGGGTTCGAACCTGAGTATATTTATCTAACCGTAACGCGGCAAATTTTTATATTACGGATTACAGTTTGGAACGGAATAGAGCGAATTTTAGCATAGAGTATGTATTATTACGGCTTTTGGTTCAGGATGGGTCGTGGCTTTTCTTTGCGCAGGGAGCTTCCAAGACTTTAAATTCTGGGTTTCGAACCTGGGTATTGTAAACTAACCGGTCAGCGGCAATTTTTTTATTACAGATTACAATTTGCAAAGGTTAAGGGCAAATTTTGGCGTAGAGTATGAATATTTACGGCTATTGGTCTTGGACGAAACGTGTCTTGTTCTTCTTGAGGGCGCTCGCCATAGGAACGTAGGTATTTTTTTTTTATGTTGTAAATATCTTTTGAAAAAATGGAGATATCAGTATGATTTCCTCACTAATCGTTTATAAAAAGCTTCCAATGGAAGTTAGCAGGACCATGGATTTTTTTTAGAAAATGACCCGCGGCAAATTTTTTGTTTTCACATCTTAAGAACGGCAAAGAAGCGGCAAATTATGAGCTATACAGTTTTGTGATTGGGTGAAATGGTCCTGCTAACTTCCAGGACGTGGGCGGACGCGCTAAGCAGTAAATATTAGACGGAACAGCGAGTCTGTCGCTTCATGAGGCGAGATGGGGACCACGAGGAAAAAAGCGGTGGAGGAGATGATGCGATAGAATAGAGTGGTAGTGATGATGATGATGATGATGATGATGACATTGGTGGTGATGAAAGATATAAATGGTAGTGATAATTGAGGTGACACTGATGATGATGATCGTAGTCACAAAGGAAGTCATGGGGGTGCTGAAAGTAAAATAATTAAAGGAATATTATAATTGCGAATAAGTGAAGGCAATAGAGGAAATTGCTGAAACTTTCGTGGAAAGAATTGATAGTGACTTGAAGATGATCCTAGTGATTATTTCATAGCTGATGGCAATATATTTATGAAAGCAAAGAAGATAATGGAAATAAAATAAATTGATTTGGCAAGTTTTCGCGAAATTATTTTTAAAATATCTCTACTGCACTTTCACATTACTTTCTAACATTAACGTGTTCCACTCTAATGTAATATCTAAATGTCACGAAAATGCAACCAGAAAATTACTGTAATTAATTTTTTACATCTGTTCACGCGATCACAGATTGATCGATGACTGAAATGACGGAAACGGAAAGATAAACTACTTCATTGTGTGTTATTGGAAACATCATCAGAGGTAGTGGTGGGACTCGGAATTAGGAAGGAGTGTTGCGGAGCGGGGAGCTGGCGCTCAGCGGAGTTGGTTCGTAAGTGAAGCGGGGTTGTCTCCCGCGGGGTTGGAGCGGGGATCGCCGTAACGAAACGGAGCCGCAACACGATGAACGGGGGTGGGGTGGGAGGGGGCGTGCCGGGGAGATGCGAGGGCTCCAGGCGCCGCCCGTTGGGACGTCCACGACACAGCGCCCCGCCCACACACATATATACGTTATATGGCGCCGCCCGCATTAGTCCCCGGCGCCGGCGCGCGATGGCGCCACAGGTATACGCGGGCTTGAGACACTGGGGAGTGGCCACCCACACTTTTTGTTATTGAGGACAATATTGCAGGTAACATATTGAACAGGGAAGGATTGTTTAAAGTAATATTTTTATCCTCATGCAAAATGTGGGATTACTTTATTATCATAATCAATGGAGTACCCCAAGGACAGGCTCTTGGCACTTCCGTCCCCTACCCCACCCCAAAATCCGATGACACATATTCACAAATAAAGCTTTTACTAATACTCTACAATAACGAAAATCTTTTGATATTTCAATTACAATATGTTGTAAATAACTACTACGTATCAACAAACAAAATAAATTTTAAATTTAGTGATAGAGAAAAATTCTTTGAAAGATAACAGCAAGTTCTCTGGACAACGTCCACAGAAAAATTATATTGCTTCACTGATCACAGCCATTAAACATGGAACAGTAATTATTGGTTTGTCCCATACTCTTTCAAAATCCTGGAGAGTATTTTTTGACGTTGTCAACATCTGTGATGGAGTTGAATGATATTATTAGATATTGAATGATAGAATGATATTTATAGTATAATTATATTTTTAAACATAGATATAAAATTATTTACGCACAGGTTAATCAGGAATAATAACATAATAATAACATAATAATTTTGAATAAGAACAATTCGTTCTTATTCAAAAAATAAATAAATAAAACAGAAAAATCGAAATTAATTTGCGTCTGCGTATATACCACAGATTCCTAGTCTTTTTAATTGCAGACTCCTTTTAAAAGAATTTTTTGGTTCATCGACTCCCTTACATTTTTCTCTATAATATACAGCATAGATAATCATAACACAAAAAATAACAAGTGAATGATGTGAAGTTAACAATTTCACATTCCTATGTTTTATTCAATTTCACATACCCAAACATCTTGATTACCAATAATCGAAAATGCTTCTGCCTCCGGGTAGTTGAGTTTATAATCTGCATTATTGTTCAAAAGGTACAAAATGTTGTGTTTGAATAACTCGCCATAACATTAATGCAGTGTGGAGAATACTCTTTTGTGATACCCATTATAATGTCATTAGTTTTCTAAACATCCTAAGCAGTGGGGAGACTAGGTTCTCGGAATCCCGATGTAGAAAGTTGAAATGGGGACCTTATCTACGAGTTTTAAACGTTAAATTCAGAATTTTAAATCTAATTGTCATAAGAATATGCCGAACCTTATCTGCGGGGATTGTTATTAGAATCCGCTGACTTCGGGTCCAGATGAGGTGCACCAGTTTCACCGCTCTATCTATGTTTACTACCAGTCTAGCTACAAAAAAAAAAGAGAAGCCAAATTGTAATTTATTATTGTACATTTTATTGCTTTATATCACAATTATATTTTTATCAGAAATCATTACATCAGAAAACAATTTTTATCAAGTTCATTAATACTTTTTTGTAATCAATGGCAACTTGATCTTGATTATATCGATTAATCACCAGTTCTTACTTGGATATCGACTCCCAATCAACCCTTGGATCATCGTTGACCCTCTTGAAAATGTCATCAAATCCTCCGGGGTCGAAACCGATTCCCTGACCGGAAGCCCTGATGTTACGGAAATAAATTAACATGAAAGTAAAACTGAAGCAATCAAATTTCTGAAACGATTAAACAACCTAGTAAAGTTCTATTAAAGTTGACATACGAATTCAATTAAGAAGATTTCCCTTGAA
>BLKR01013067.1:0-13923 GCA_011170035.1 Teleogryllus occipitalis | reverse complement strand
TTTCGCACGTTTTCGCGTGATTTCGCGTGTTTTCACACCTTTTCGAGGGCTTTCGCACGTTTTCATGCGTTTTCGTACGTTTTCACGCGTTTTCGTATGTTTTCGCGCTTTTTCGCCTACGTTTTCTGTGCAGAAGCGTTCTGCAGCGGAGAACAAGCAAGCAATCAAGCAAAGATACAAATGAAGCTAATAAAAGCGTGTTAAAAAGTGAAGTGAAGTATAATTAGATAGATTTTTTAATTATCTATTTAATATCAGAGCGTTTTTTTAAATTCTTCTTTGTTTGAGAGACAAACACAAATCTGCAATTGCTTTATTATCACGAGTGCAACAAGGATAGTACAGTTTCTCACAGTGAGTGCGACGCGAGAAAAAGATGGGACCGGCTGTTAAGGCGGAACAGAGTTCGCCGGGTCAGCTATTTATATTATAAAAATATACACTATAAATATTTTACTAAACTAATCCGACGATTAAACATATTATCTCATAATATTTAAAAACACTTTTGAAGAAAATAATAAATTACACAATTTACTGTTATTATTACAATTAACATGTATACAATGAACATAAATTAGTGGTGCTAAAACAGCACGTACTTTCTCGCCATTAGTAATCGAAATTAAATAGTTTCAAGTGAAAATTAAATAGTTTCACGCAATAATTTTTTTATTCAAAATTAAATGAAAATTTATTTTTGACATTGAATTCATTGTATATGGTATGAAGTGTATTTAAGAATATATGAGATGATTTTTAGCCTTATAATATTCTTCGTAAGCAGTATGCGAGAAAGTAAAATAATTAAAAGTTAATAAATAATGCGATACTAAATTTCGGTTTTCATAACAAGGCGCGTGAACTCCTGACTTCATGATTGAATAATGATTGAAAGATATTGAGGGAACCAGCGTATTGTGGGTTTGGCGAAACCCAGTATTTTCATTTTTTCAAGCAGAATTTCGTGATCGACCGAGTCAAATGCTTTACTAAAATCTAGGAGAACAAGTATTGTTAGTTTGCCTTTGTCAATGGAGGTTCTAGCATCTTCAATAATATTTAAGAGAACAGTTCCTGCGTTTCTGCCTGATCGGAAGGTTAGTGCCAAATTAACCCCAAACGACGACCCAAACGCCATATTGCTCTATTCTTTTGTTTTTCCAAAAATTACAAAAATGTAATTTTCTTGACTTGTCTCTCACGTCTGTAATATTTGCATTAGAGGCAATATATTCAGGTTATTGTAATTATGAGTACATGTGCTACAAATAATGTCATACAAGGTTTCTCGAAAACTCAACAGTTTTCTGGAAAAATGAACTCAAAATTTCGTAATTTCAGAAACGCTCAAACGCCATTTTCTAAAAAATGGCTCCTAATTTCTTTAAATTTTGTGTACGGATAGTGAAAGTTACACTGTTCAAGATGGCACAAAATTCATTTGGTGTATTCTTTTATTTTTTTAAATATTACACAAATGTATTTTTTTTAATATCTCATACGCCGTTCATATACACATTTCCATCGATTTGTATGCATTATTGCATTTTTAGTTTGCACATTTCCATTCATTTGTATACATTATAGCATTTGTGAGTGGATGTGCTTCAAATCCCTTCAAATGAAGTTTTTCGAAAACTCAATAGATTTCCGTGAAAAAGAGCTTCAAATTTCGCATTTACAGTAATGCCATTTTCTTAAAAACGGCTTCAAATTTTTCAATGAAAATTTCTATTTAGGGCGAGGTTTTACCCTCCTTTTATATTCTTAAAGTCATATTTCGGTTCTAATATTAAGAAACCGAAAAGTTGAGGAAATGTCAAGAAAATATACTTTTGGTGACGATAGATGGCAGCTGGCCAGAGAAAGGAAGAAAACCTTAAAGCCGGTCCACTCCAAGGAAATTATAATTATTTCGTACGAGAAAATTCTGTGGCACCTCTGCTTTTCTCTCAATTTAGCAACTGGTTTGATGCACTTTGTTACCAGAGCCCGGTAATGAATTTTTTCCGCCGAAATCCGCCGTTTTTTCGCGCAGCACTCCATAACTTTCTCTATTCTGCGTATATTACTCCGTATACGTACGTATACGAGAAAGTAAAAATGTGTAATTTTGGGGGTACTTTACATGAAGCCTCTGGGATAGTTTCAAAATTTTCTAAAAATTCGCTCCAAATTGTTTCCTTAAATTTCTTGTAAGAGTAAAATACTTAAAAATAGGGCATAGTTCCGATTTTCACTGTTAAGTCTAAAATGTCGGTAGTTGCAAAAGTTTGAATTTTTTCGGCGTTTTCCTAGAATTACAGCGATTTTTTCTTGAAATGAAACTTGTTCTCCATAATTAGTCTTTTCACTAAGATCATGTTTATTATTTTAAATTTTAGTAGTTTCACGCAATATTACGTGAAATATGTGCAATATTAAAGAATATCGTAAAGAAGAATTTCTTAAAAACGGCTCCAATTTTTTTTCTTTAAATTTTCGGTTGGGTTAGTGATAAACAAAATGTAACAGATGCCACATGCACAATTTTTCTATATTATTTTGTTTTTCAAAAATTGCACAACTGTATTTTTTGACATCTCTCTCGGTTCGTTAACATTGACATTAATGGCGAGTTATTGAATTTGTTGAAACATTACTTCAAACGATGTTTTATAAAGTTTCTCGAAAACTCAAATATTTTCTGTGAAAATGAGCTCAAAATTCAGAAATGCTCAACATCATTTTGTCAAAAACGGCTCTAAATTTTGTCTTTATAATTTTTGTAATCGGTAGTGCTAAAAGCACTGTAAAAGATGACATAATAATCACTTTGCTGTATGCTTTTGTTTTTTACAGTGTAGCTCTACGATGGCACTAAGAAGAGGAAGTTACGTAATCGTGCACCAAAATAACGGCGAATTTTCGGCAGCAATACTCTTATTGCCGGACCCGGTAAAGTTATTAAAGACCGGCCCCGGTAAAGAATAAATCCTGTTGCTAAAGTTAGAAAACAACTCTAACACTTGGTGTACCAGAATCCATGTTTTGTGGGTCCTCGATACCCAAATATCCATTGACGGAAAAATGTCCGACCGTCTGTGGTCAATGCTAGCCAGTGACGGCTCGTGCTTAGGTTGCACGGTTGTACAACCCCCAGATAATCTAAAAATATCTTATATAAAAAATATAGATATATCATCATCATCATGAAATCATTTCGAAACCAAAGAGCGTTCAACTGGTGCTTTCTCCGAGGTTATGTGGGTATGATTCGAAGACAGTTCTGTTTTGCTTTCCTTGTATATTGTTTGGAGGTGAAGATACGTGGACAAAAACTGGGTTTAAAGATTTAAACCACTTAATAGATCGATTGAAAAAACATGAAGCTTCTGGAACTCACGTAATAAACAATTTACAGTTAGCGTTATTAGGAACTACCAATATAGCAGAATTATAACATGAATACAGGAGAAATACAATGATATATATGATATAGATCGCTCACTGGCCCGCCATATTTGAAGCCGAGATTGCGCGTGGCAGCCATGACAGTTGTTGGCAAAAGGCATTTCTCTTACCCCGGTGAATAAGCAGGTAAGTCAAAAAAACCTAATTTTACAGGGGAGCAGAAAACAATTTAAAACTAATGCTATAAACGACAGGTCAATGATATTCAAACAAAATCTACACAAACAATGGTTTTGTTTGAATATCACTTTTATTTCTGTATCATTAATCGCTGATTTAATTCATTTAAACGTTGTTTTTTGCACTCCTGTAAAATTAAGAGTTTACGACTTATCAGCTCATTCACCGGGGTCAGAGATAAGAAGACACAATTCACTTTTCCCCATAGCACGTCAGACGCAGTTTTTAACTGTTTTTTTGACGTAAAATAAATAAATTAAGGTCATGCTGTATTTTTAACGAGCTAGAATATACTAGTATATTAAGCACCCACTAGCCAGACTAAAACTACATATTTCTGCTTTCTAACACACATCGAAAATTATTGACATTTAAGATACTCTATGGAAAATAATAATTATTTGCTTAATGATTGACTGAAAGAGAACACACACACATCAAAGGAAAATCTCGTTAGGATCTATGAGAAAGGAGAATAAATATATTTCATACAATGTAAAGAACAAGCTTTTTATTTGCAATTCTTTTAAATCACTGACCTCTAAAAGTAATTAATTTGGTCAGGGTTTGACGCACATGTTTGCCTCTTATATTTAGAGACTGCTTTCTGGCAATGAAGTTCATTCGCACATTAAAATATACATTCACAATGGATTTAATTAGTAGTGCATAATGACTTTCCTCTCCAAAATCAACTGCTGTAAAAAGATGTTCATGACATTTCATGATATTCATGTCCATCACTGTGTGCAATACATCAATCTTCAGAGCTTGCAGTACTTTTGATGCTGGTAATTTGTTAATAGAGAAGCTACTCCTATACTTAGTTTCTGCCACACGACATACACAAACAACATCATTTCCAGGATATGTTAGGCCACCACAGTTCTTAATGGAAAGGAGACAGGAGTGCAAAGTGTCAGAGGGTTGGAGGATAATGTCAATACATTGAGGACAATTGCCTTTTCTATCCCTTAACTTCTTCACAACCCAGCCTGCTATGTACGTGACCACATTCTCACAATATAGAGACAGAGATTGATGAAACTCACTATAGGTATCATAAATTACTGTTGTTGAAGATGAAGATGATGATGATGATGTACCTGGCACATTTGCAATATCCAAAATGCCTGTGTCATCTGGCTTACTATTTCCCAGCAAAGATAGTTGAATTTTCCCAACAATACATTTTCTATACGCCGCCCGAAATTGGAGGGGGGTCGGGTTGTTTGAAAATCCACCACGACTGCGAATTGTAGAAAAAAACAATTCAAGATGGTCTTGACTGAATTTTTTCGTCAAAAGAAATTTCAGGGGTGGCTTGTCACTCCATACCAGATCCTCACTAATGCCCTTCACACTTAATAGGTCAATAATAAAGCCTAATACAGCTGTCTTCCTTCTCCCATTTAAGATGGGTTTTCCCTGTTTGTCACACAACGAGGAAAGAAAGCAAATACCTTCTTTAATAGTTTTCCGTAATCTTTCTTCATTGCTCTTCCTTACAGGACTCTTCGAAAATTTCTCCATTGGATGACAAGAATTAAGGAGGTCAAATATATCATTAATTGTTGCGATGTATCTCACTGTTGGTGCACTGTCTTGAAATCCTTCAAGATCAAGCTCACTACAAAAACTTATTGCATCAGCAACAGATTGACTCAACGTTTCTCCAGCAAGTCGCACCTTCATCTTTTGTTGCTTCCATTGCAAATGATAATTACCAAGTTTATTGGCAGCATTTAAGCCTTCACATTCTTGAAGCTTCGCTAACCTGGCAATGTACTCCCACTTTATCATAAATGAGAGCTCATTCGCATTGTACATTAAAATTGAATGATCCCCCAGCAAATTTCTGGCCAACTTCAACATATGAGCTGCATCTAAAAAGGCGTACACTTTTTTTGTACAGTCACTTGGATGTTGAAACCAGCTCTTCGTTGGAACACAATTCTGTTGCAATGGGACACCCAATTCTTCAAACATAGTTAAATTTGCAGATATGCCATCGCATGTCACAGCCACACATTCTACACCTACCTCATAAAGCCTCTGTAGATATAGTATCACTAAATTAGCTCTTATTATGGCACTCACACTTTCAATTAAACAATAGCCTATTGGTATCTTCCAACTTCTATTAACTGCGGTGACCATAAAAACTAGAGATTGGGTAGCACATGTTGCATCACTGTCGTCACAATCCAAAAAACCATGCCCTAAATCTACATATCCAACTGTCTCCTCTCCATCCCAATCTATGCCTTTTTTCAATGATATTTCATCAAACATGAGGCAGCAATACACTGGTCCCTTCTCAGCTTCCAGTTTTAATTGCTGAAATGCTTGTTCAGTAAAGCCAGGCTTTCCATCAAGAACAGATGACCATCTTCGTAAAGTACTTGGATGAGGCAATTTAATATGTGTCCTAAGAAAATTGTATGCCTTAGCAGAATAAAAATGAAGAGTGAGAGCAAACTTTCTGGCAGACTCTGTGTAGTTCTGACCTCTTTGTTCTAACATTTCCTTTAAAATATCAGAAAATACATTTCTGAACATGGGCACTGCAGAAGGGCAAATACGCTGTTCGAGATCGGCAATGGTCTCTTGCAGTCTGGAAATATTTCTGTTTCTCCTTCTTACTTTCTGCTGTGCAATCTTCAGTTTCCTTTTTAATTTGTGATTCATTTCTTCCAGAACCTTGAGTTTTTTGAAAGGACTACACTCACTGCTGGCTTCATTACTACAATTTTGATTACATTCCTCTTCTTGCGAAGTCTGCTCAGGTAAAACTCTCTTCAGAATTGGGCGAGGTTTTACTTGGCGTTCCTTCAGATGGTCTGGAAAATTAAATTTTGAAGGAATGCTATTTTCCTTCAAGTATCGTCTATCATTGCACAACCTGTAATTATAAGAAAAATGTCAATAAATATAAAAACTATTGATACTAAAATATGTACAACACAGTGTTCTAAGGTGTATCAACCAATGGTATCAACAAGAGACTCTTACCTAAAGCAGGAAGGTTCGAAGTGTTCCGAACATAACCTCTCACTCGGGGTTGGTGTCCAATCCTTCCTCCTCATTGAAACAATCCACTTCTTGAGAAGTCTATTGACAGAGAGAGGTTGTACTATGGAAATAGAGCCAATGAAGCCATAACAAAAGAAGCTAGAATACAAAAAAGGCAGAGGAAAACTCAAAACATCTCAGAGAATATGCAAGAAGATTATTGTCCAGGAATCTTCTAAAAGTAATGTAATATTACACATTTTATTTTGTTTTTGACGTTTCTGAAAACCTGTTTTTTTCATACATATGGACCTTTTTTTCCAGAACCAGTGTATCAATTGACTTGAAATTTGGCACAAATATTAATACGATCAAGATACATGTCTGGTACCAAAATTATTTCAATATCATGAATAATGATCATACACAATAAAAAATAATATTTTAATTTCAAACTTCTGGATTTAAACATATTAAAAAATTCATATCTTTTTTTCTCTAAACTTTTGAACATTAATTGTGGTACAGGATATACACAAGTACATTTATAATACTCCTGCAAAATTTCATGTATGTATGTACTGTACAATTAGAGAAAAAGGTACACAAATAGAACAATGCAATTTTTAATTTTGTTTTTAATGTTA
Organism: Teleogryllus occipitalis; assembly: GCA_011170035.1. Taxonomy (NCBI): domain Eukaryota; kingdom Metazoa; phylum Arthropoda; class Insecta; order Orthoptera; family Gryllidae; genus Teleogryllus; species Teleogryllus occipitalis. Next base: position 6,625 of record BLKR01013067.1, on the reverse strand, counting down.
TATTTTTCGTCGTCAAACTAAATTAATGATTGATCTGAACATCAAAATTTATAGTAATACAAGTACAATAAGTAGGCAAAAAAAGTTTCAGATCAATAGGATAAATACTTTAGAAGTAGGAAGGGAAAATGCGAATCATGGCATTTCTTTAGTATCCACAGTACACGGTTCCCTTAAAAGAAAAAATTGTAAATTTGGGATTGTCAAATAGAAATTTCAATTTTTTTTTATCGAACTGGTTGGTTTTACCTCTTCTTTGTAACAATGGACGTAATGGCATACCATGTTCTGAGCGAGGTTGCTCAGTTGCAACCCCTGACATTACTGCTGGGTGTGAGTGCACAGGTGTGGGAGACCCTTTTGATACATATGAGACTACAGGTTGATAATTGTTCACAAGAAAACATCGACTCTTTGTTTGTTAGATACACACACAGTGAAACAAATCAATTTTTACACATGAATGTTCGTGCTGGCGATGAACTCTCTTCTTTCGTTTTTCCATTCCCTCTTCCTCTTCTTCGTCTCGGTTGTGGGACTCGCTTCCCTTCATCTTCGTGAGGTGTGACGTTTGGAGACGGGAGAGCCTGAACATCTTTCCAGATAAAGGTCATGCGTTTCCGCAGTTGCTTTTCCTGGCACGGCTTGAAATTTGTGTCGATTTTTTAATCTTGCAGGCGGGCAATGAGTTGATCAATGACCTCAAGAACTTCAGTATGCATGAAAACGGTCAGGTCATATATTGTCTTTTCTTTTTCATCGTTGAAATGATAGGTTTGCTCTTGACGAAGCCGCTTTGCGGTGTAGGCGACGTTCCACACGGGCTCCGCGGGTCTGAAATGTCCCACAGCTTAGGAATTTTCCATGCATCGTTCACTTGGCGTTCCAGGCGATGGCGGAGAGATCGTCTGCGGCCTTCGCGATGTTTAACCACAACTTGGCCACCTCACCCTTCCACCCGCTGTTGTCGAGTACGTCTTCGTAGGCGAGCCTCGCGGCAGTGGTTTTCGCTTCACGTGTTGCCATGTTGACGGACACTGATTTCACGGGGGTCCATTTTTCTTTTTGTTTCACTTCAAAACATTAAACAGATAAAAGCGGCGATCACGAAAACAGTCCACAAGGGTGAGGCCGATTATGATGGAATCTATACACTTCATGACACACACACAGACGTAAGGATATTCCTCAGACAAAACACACAATCCCGTTTTAACGGCGGCGGTCCGTTTTGTTGAGAGGTGTGCTGCGTGCAGACGAGACGGTCGTTGAGTTGACACGAAGGACACACTTTCCTCGACGGTGCGTTGGCGTCGTCGTCCGAGTAGTGTTGTTTGCAAGGCTGGCGGAGATAGATGCAAACGCGACAGTTCCGCTTCGACCGTGGCAGAGAGAATCTCTCAGAATTTGATGCAGGATACCTTCTGGCTAGAGAATTCACCTATGACACCAAGAGGACTGTGCAAATCTCTGAATGTGTCATCAGATACTTCAATTCCACTTCACTCGGCCTATAAATCTTAGCAGCGAGATGGCTGTTCCAGCACACACATATGAATAAACAAACTATTCGGAAATAGTATTCTACATAATAAAAATAGAGAGTGGTGAATATATTGACATTCGGCTTTTAATATCATTTTTTTAATAAAACAAAAGAAACGTGTATCTTGTGTATATTAAACAGTGTCTGAATGTTTTTCCCAATCATCTTCTTTACAAAGACGACTTTTGGGGTAAATAAGTACCACATTAGCTTTATTATTTGGGTTTACAACAAAGTAACATAAATGTGGTTCTTCACGTAAAAAGTCCCCAAGTCCTAATTTATCGATGTCTACAGTAAATCTGAAAGCAAAAAAATAATCACAGAATGAACATGAATGTAAAAGAATAAAAAAATATATTGTATTTTTTTCTTTACTTACCGTTGTGGTAAAAAAATTTCAAATCGATGGTGCAATGTTGCAACATAATTTTTTGAGTCGAATTTTTCCGATTCAACCCTTTTAATGTGAGTAATCGGGAAAAAAATACCTTTCGGTATTTGATCAAAATGGAGACTCGTTGTGGATCCCGCATGTTTGTTGAATATACTTTCCCACGGGCTGAAGAAAAAAAATTACATTATTGTACTATAGATTTTCCAAAAGAAAAAATTAAGTAAATATAAAAAATTTATTTATTTTTTTTACTTCATTGGCGCTGGATTGTATATTACAACGGGACACTCTGCTTTCGTTGACAATTGTTTTTGATCGTTCGCTTGAAAGATTTCAAGCGCTGTTGATGTTGGTGTCGTGCTGTTCAAAATTTGATGATCCACATTTTCGAAATCTTTGACAATTTCATCATATAATAGTTTGGATATTTCTCGCGCTTTCGCTTTGAATAGTTTCCTTTTTCTTTTGTTTTCAAGAGTTCTTTGGTAAGAAAAACGAAAAATGATTAGATTGAATTTTGCGACTGCAATTGAAATGTGTCACTGAATTTTTGTGTTTAAATTAAAAAATCAAATCATAACTTACGGTTTTCGTTTTTTTATGCTGCGTTTCTTTCACTTCTATTTCTTTTTTTGAAACATCGACTCTTTGTTTGTTCCCAACACTCTTTTGGACTCCATTTATCCCATAACCAAAAACCACACTGTCTGCAACATTTGCAACAGCAGCAGCTACAACAAATGCACACAAAGACAAGTAGGACAAGTACTAATGATCCTACCTAAGTTAAACCATGATGAAATAAGGTATTGGTTGTGAATATCTTTTGCTTTTCTGAATTAATCATCTTTTCTACTTCAGATACTTTATAACTTGCTATACGGAGATAATCTGCAGAATTTAAGATATTTAACAAAGGTGTTTCCAAAGCTAATTTTGGAAGTTCTGATTTAATTTCTTCATCAAAACAACAATCATAATTAGAAGTTATGACAGGTAAAATATCTTTATCAGTTCTATTAACTTCAATCTGACTACTAGCAAATAGTCTTGCTGTAGCAGAATAACCTTTACAGCCTCGAGGTAAATGAAGTCTACCTTGATCTTTCAATTCTATATTATTAGTTGCTTGATTTGTACATAAAATGGCAAATCGTTCTGGTTTTGGTGATACATATAACCAGTAATTACTCAAGTATAGAGGTATCCATTGTGTTTTTGTTAATTTGACAATCCGCTTCTCACATACTGAAGGTATGGAGTTTGTCGAAACAGCAATGAAGTAGCTTCACAGTCAACATTTGGAATGTACGTGAATACTGGTGTTCTCTCCTTACAAAAAACAAAATTTGTCATTTGGTTGAAAACACGGATTCAACTCATTTAGTCATTTTGCCATACTTACGATGTAGACTATCTTTAAATATGTCTTAGTAACATCTATGTCACGGCGTCTCCGCCGATATGTCACGGGAATTGATTTGTTGAATTTACATGGGAAGATATTTCTGGGGGTAAGCAACTCGCTAGAGGATCAGGAACGCTACAACCCTAAGGAGGAAGTATCCAAAGGATCTTGGCATTCTTAGAGAAACACTGCACTTACACTTAATCCTATTTATTAATGTCTAAGAATTACATTTGCGTACGCTTAATATTATTAAGGGGGTTGAAGACCCGTAAACAAATAGGCCATTCTCCACTGTACCCTGAATCAATAGTCATCAATCTTCTCGTGGCAGCGGCTCGTCCAGGCTGCGCTGGGGCGTGTCGTCGGGCAGCGTGACGGGCAGCGTGACGGGCAGCGTGACGACGTCAGTCAGTAGCTCGGAGAACGAGTGAGAGCTGGCCAGGGGTGGGCACAGAATATAAAGACGCGGGCGACGCCCAAGGCGACGCCCTAATGTGTCACGTGCATTGCGTCGCAGAAAGGGGAGAGGCCACAGAATCCTGTTGTTCTCCGTGGTTAGCTGGGGAATCTCCGCTGGGTAGGCCAGGCCGCAGACGTCCTGTTATTCACAGTCTGTGGGGGCGCCTTGCTGGCGCCAGGACGCCGCGCCTGTGTCCGGCCTATCCCTATGACGCAATGCACGGGTCACGCTTGAACGTTACCCATTATTAGTGACCTATAGGGTCAGCTATTCTGTGACATTTCCCCCCTGGCTATCCAAGCCGGGACCCGCCGGCGTAAAGTGGGCGGTCCGGAGAGAAGACAAGTACTTGAGGTAGTTAACTGGCGTATATCGTTGGTACAATGGAGAATGTAACCAAGTGGAGAATGAACATTGATTACAATGATGTGTGGCAAAACAAGCACACAATGTGAAAGTAAGATACAAATGAAATGTACAAAAAACTCAGAGAGTAAGGATATAAAACAAAATGTTCGTGATAGACATAAAAGTGTAAGTGTAATAACCATAATAATATAATAACAATAAGAACCATCTTGATGTAATGCCATACTGGAAGAAAAAACAGAAAAGAGATTGCACCTGAAAATCTATAAAGATATATATAATGTCCCTGAGGATTGTGCCCTCTCACAGTCTAAGGCTACAAGAAAAAAAACAGTTCGGTCAACACGAAAAAGCAAAAGTTACTACATGATCAAAATGTTATCACAATAATGTACAATGAATATTACAATGTATCAATAATGGTAAAGGAAAAATTGCATCGCAACAGAATGCGTGCGAAAAACATTGAAAACCAAAAAGTGCCGAACTGATTGTTACGCATTGCGCCGGTGCAAATATGAAGGAAAGATGTGAAAAAATGAAAGAAAGGAGGCGTGACCAGAGAAGAGGAAGATGGAACGGGGTAAAGCTGTGGAAAGAAAAATGTTGAAGGAAGAAGAAAAGTGAGAACATAGACATAAAAACAAAGTGATGTCAAGCACTGTAACAGATAAAAGAAAAGATTAAAGGCAAGACAAAAATAAACAGAGGGAAAGGAAGAGGCATTACCCAAACATATAATGGAAAGAATACATGATCTTATGTCTCTGTAAAAAATGAGATGAAAAAACAATATTAAACTAAGATTGGATCATTAACGGCGATGTCCTGCCGAAGGAAGACACAATTGTCCCCATCAGAAGTGGCGTCACAGATAGTGTACGCCCTGCGGCGGACATAGCTAAATTCATGACAGTGAATACAGAAATAATAATCAGGCAAGACACGACGTGATTCGAAAAAAACATAATCTACATGGGAACCACGCCGGTGTAAGACTTGCATTTTATAATCAAGGCAGTCTTTATTAACGCAGAATCCAAGTAAGCCGCCAATAGTTGGAAACTCAGCCACTGGCATAGCGCATAATGGACAGTCCATGGGACGCAGATTGCGCAAGGCGATGGATGCTACCAGGCAAAACATAAACAATACTATATAATACGTAACTAAGGAGATATAATACGTAACTAAGGGTTAAGTTAAACGTAATGGCGCACATTCTTACAGAAATATTCAAGGAGTATGTGATTACGAAAATCACAACGGGGGATAGTACGGCATTAGAGAACCGGAAACGTAGATAACCGGAAGAGTTATGGTGTGAAACGCACGTCAAAAAGAAAGTGGGCACATTGTGCCGACGGCATTTCATGTCACTAAGCGGTGGAGAACCGCCAGTGACGTTAAGCCCGCAAAGTGCGGGGGATGTCGCAAAACGACCTAATAGGGTTAAATACAGGGAAAAACCCGTTATCCTACTTCCCTGTAAGTAGGCGGGTGGACCTTGTGTCCGGGGGTGTGTCATAAGCGGTGCGTAGAAGGGACCAGCTTAGAGGACACGAAGGTTGCTCCATTACACTACCAAAATGGCGTCAATGTGACGACCCATGGTAGAAATTTCAAGGGTACCCAATTTTGACAAGTGTCGGGGCACTGGATTGGTGCCGCGCTCCCCCGAATCAAAGGGTATCGGGGGCACTTGGCCCAGCACCCGCCGACACGCGTAAAAGAAATCGCCGTTGCGGTATCGGGGCTATCGATACGGTCGGCCGAAAAGGAGCAACAGGGGAACAGAGGGCTAGTCCTCTGCTTCGCAGTCCGAGATGGGGTCTAAAGGATCGTGAAGGGTGGAAGAATAACATCGGGGAGAGCCATAATCGAAAAGAGCGTACTCGTTAAGGGGACTGCTCGCCAAAGGCCTGGGCCTGCTGGAACCAAGCCTGGCGGATTCGATAATCCTCTTTTACGAGGATGCAAATGGCGCTAGAATTATTTCTAGAGGATGTAGCCATATCTATATATTTCTTCGGAAAGATTGGAATCCAAAAAGCCAATGGATAAGTATCTTCATAAGTCTGAATTCCGGGAATTGTTAAAAAATCTGCACCTGCAGTAATAGTAGTAGAGACAATGGATGGAGAGAGATCTGAATGAAAATCATGTGTCGTTTCTGCACGAACGCCCGTAAAAGCGAGAATTAGTGACACTGTGGCAAACGCGGTTCCCACAACTCCGCGGTGCGTCATGCTAACAGCCCCAAGTGAGGGTGTCCGGCCCCCCGAAGGACTGTTACCATGTTGCATGCTGGAGCGGGAAAGGGGTGGACAGTCCCTTTCCGGCCCCATGCAATTTTCCCAGGGCGCGACCCTGACTGGAAACGTCTCCGGAGACATAAACTGGCCCTTCAAAAAAATGACACCTACGCGCTCCACAGCTACT
>BLKR01013066.1:0-13935 GCA_011170035.1 Teleogryllus occipitalis | reverse complement strand
TTAACGGCGTGAGACATATTAAAAAAAATTACATTTGTGTAATTTTTGAAGGGAAAAAACAGCAAAATAATAAACAAAAATTGACTTTATGTCATAAACAGTGAATTTAGCACAACCCATTGGAAAAGTTAAAAGAAAACATTGGAGCCGTTTTTGAGAAAATTGCGTTTGAGCTGATCTAGCGGTTCCATTGAAAATTTCAAAATGGCTGTCAGCGCCGCGCGGTGGCTCACTGAAGATCAAATCTACTTTCCTTTCTGTGTAGTATCTATTCTGTGGCCAGGCTGTGGTAGTCGCGTGTTTGCCTACGTAGAACTCAACGCATTTTGAAGTATGATGCTTCCAAGGCCAGAGTCATGAAAATGATCTCACCCGGAGGTGAGGACGCGTTGAATGCCGTGTTGCCTCAGACAGCAGAGCCTTCAACGCGGCGTCACCCGGACAGCTAAAATAATTCTCAACGCGTTTTGTCCCGTGGAATATCACGTATCACGAATATTGAAACTTCGGGGCGTATTTAAGCGGTTTTTGTGCATTTTTCGTGGATTTGGATTAATAAGTCATTGTTTATCTTTTCCATAATTTTTAATGAATTTTTACTGATATCATTTTTACTCATTTCATTTTAATGGTACTGGCTTCAAATAATATTTACGAGATGCGACAAATGTTATCTACGGAATTCCTGAGTAACCTATTCGATTTCTTCGCTCAGAAATTGTAATGTAAGTCGTATTTAATGTAAGGTTCCTGTGACGACTATCAGCGCTATTGTCGGTTCGGTCTATTTCGGCATAACTGAAGACAGAGATTCCCTGGAAAAGAACAGTCCAAACAGAACTCTGCAAGCTGAGTGCACTTGAATTAATACAAGAAGCCTTCGAAACATAAGTTGTTCATCCGAACTGGTTTAGATTAAATATTTTTTACGAGTTTTTTGTTTTTTTCCCTTTAACGGCATTTTAAAAACATTTTAAGAGAATTTTATTGATCATTTTTGGCAATGTTTTAGGTAATTAAAATCCGCCCCCAAGTCATCAGTAAAGTGCACTTTCCTGGTCTACCTTGACTTCATGGGAGACTTCTGTTATTGCCCTTGGCCGAGGACACTTTTTTCAAGTTGCCTAGTGTTGGAATTTGTGGCACTGAGATGATATCTTTTCCAAGAAGGAATATATTCCAGGACGTCGTATTTCCTACGTTCACTATAGCCGAAGCTCAGGTTCATTACACCGTGTCTTCTGGAGCTTATTTGTAATGTAAATAAAACGGGACCACTCACTTAAGTTCTCTGTAACCGAGGGTTCACTATATCAGAGTTCACTATAAAAATTATTAGGAATACATTTTGGTTTTTGCATATGGGCTGCCTGTTGAGTACCATTTTCGCACAACTTAATGAGAAAAAATCACTTTTTTGTCAAAGGAAACTTACCTATTTTTATATTAACATGTAGCGTCACGTTGGCGGCCGTGGCAGGGAGGTGCGGAAGTATCGCATACCTGCGGGCACGAATAGCTGAGCGCCCCGCCGTTGGGATACCTTTAGACAAAGGGGACGCCAGCTTGACCGGGAAGGTTACGTGGTAGACGCGAGCCTCCCTCCTAAACCTAAGACGCTCACGTGACGGCTGCACTCTGGTGTAAAATCGAGCCGACGAGCTCAGACGGTGGGCTTTTAATTCTGGAAACCTCGCGCGATGCGCAAAACTTCACGCTGAGGCTGGAGCGTGTCGTGCCTATTCCACGGGTGACGAGGTCACAGTAGTGGCGCGGGAGTAGCGTCAGAGGAGGCGGAGCCTCCCTAGCTATGTGGGGTATCCATAGGGAAATACTCACAAGTGTGTAGTTTCGGAGCAAAAGTTGGTTATTGTACATACATGTAAATAAACGTGTACATACTTGAAAATGTCTGTTTTTCTCCATGACGCCACAAACGTTTTAAAATTTCAGGAGCTTCTTCTCCTTTTTGTGATGTAATTTACCTGGTTTTTCTTCTGAACCCCTCAAATAATAAAACAACACAGTAAAAAAATCCCACTTTAAAAAGTTAAAAGGGAAGTTACTTACCTGAAACAATATTCCTCGCTTCGAAAGTTCAGTAGTAATTAAAGAGCTCATTAGACAAGAGACATAGTTGGGGACTCGCAGTCGAAAAACGGGAAAATTAATACCTCCCGTGACTGCGCAAAGTATCCACAGGTGTGTAGACCGATATGGACCTATGCGGGTAATTTATACTATTAATATGCATGCAAGTCCATCTGCTTAATGGGGAAAATGCTTATGGGGAAAATGAAATCTATACATTAATTATACGACTTTTTACTTAAAAAATTTAAATTTTATCCCATACGAGAGGCACAATCAGCCGACTAACCAGCTAAAAATGCAGAGATATTGAATATGCCTAATGTACGGATAAACCCGAAGCAACAAAATGAAGTAATTCGAAACGATATAAAATATTGTTAATACAATATTTTAATAGTAGATATTTATGTTATTCTAATACTTAAAACTGATATATAAAAAAACACAAAATATAGAAAACTCCGTAAAAATTGAAGGAGCAAAACCGTTTCAAAAGTATGTGCAAGTCATTCTCAAATTACGTTCTTTGTTACACATAAGATAAGAATACCAGTATTTACATTTTCATAGTTTAACAAATGTAGGGAACAATTAAATGTGTAGTGTCACGTAGAACTTGATGGGAAATTAGCTTACCTCTCCTGGCCAATTTTCAATTTCTTAATTTTTTAAACTAATTTAGTTTTTAAGTCCCCATTCTGGTCCCTAAAGGCCACTTGGAAAATACATTTTGGTCACGGTTATAAACTTGACTTAGTTATGGCCACTCGATATACTTAAACATTATTCGAGACATTTTAGTTAAAAAAGCGTTCAGTTTATATTACAAAATTACTGCATGGCCTATACTCTTTTTTTATTTTTATTTGTTGCGTCTACTTTGACACAACGCATCTCCAAGCCCCTTGGGGGCGTTGAGCGCTTAGCGCTTTTCAGAGTAATCCATCCATTAATTACAGCGCTTTTGGAGTTATCCTCCGTTAATATAATGTCCGTCACGTCTCGTCACTGTCAGTTGTCGAGAGGATAGCCAGGTAGCATCTCCACGTACGCGCCTCTCACCACACGCTCCTGCGTCACTACCCAGCGGCCAGAATTGGGAAGGAATAAGGATAGGGGTAGGGTTTAGGACACTTCACCGGGGTTGGACTAAGCCCTTGTGAAGCAGCTGAACTCGTTTCGTTGGAATAAATTCCACATGATATTCGACGGGAATCAAACCCGAATCTTCTTGGTGAAAGGCGAGCGCTGTACCACAAGATGGCCCCAACTTATTCTATATAAATTGTGACGTCATGGGATTAGACAACCCCATAACGCCACCATCAGCTACGAAAAGAAGCCCACAGAGAGAAGTCGAGTACGCGGCAGAGCGATGGCTGGTAAACGCGCCCTCTGCCCACAGCTTTTCGAACTATGACGCCCGAACTTGCGAATAATGTTTTTCCGGGAGGTCACGAAAAGAGAAGAATATTCACCCCTCCAACATTTCCCCAGACGCGAGTACCATAAGTATCGCGGCGCGCCTCGGAGGAACCTTCTTTGATTGCAGCAGCGACGGCGACTAGACGGAACTCTCTAGGACTGCAGCAGCGACGGCGACTAGACTGAGCTTTTGACTGCAGCAGCAACGGCGATTGAAACTTAATAGTACAGGAGTTTATTTTAACTTGGTAGTTAAAAGTTAGCTTCTAAAACGTTTCTTCAAAAGTGGGGTAATTAACAAGTGGAGTTCACAAGCTTTCTTCGCATTCACAATATTTAGGAGAGCACGTGAAGTGACTGACTCCGAAATAATTTCAAATTTGTAAAATTCGCGCAGAAGGACATTAACTAAATCCAGCATCCCATATTGCACGCTGCGATCACACACGCACGAAGTGTGGTAGGTAGGCCGAGCTTTCAAAGCATAACTCCAGCAACATTAATTATTTGAGGCTGGAAGCGCGAACAAACTTGTACGAGGCGCGGCAGAAGGACGACCCCAGGAAGAGAGAAGCGTAGGCGAGAAAGATTTGTACTGGAACGAGAATCGTACGAGTCCGGAGAACGGGAGAAGGGTGTGGAAATTGGAGGCGTGGCGGAGTTCAGAGCTCGAGGGAAGGAAACTGGTAACATCGTGGGACAGCGAGCGAAGACGGGTTGAAACGCGAGGCTGCGAGCGGCAGAAAATCCACAAGGTCACCTACAGGCGAGCGATGCGGAGCTGTTGAGGTAAAAGAAGTGGCAACTTTTATGCGGCGATCAGTTGGGGAAAGGCAATAGCAATAAATACACAATTCGTGTTAAAAGTGGGAAAAAGGTCAGAATAGGTGGGAGAAGTATTCCGAACGATGTGAGTGGCAGTTTCAAGTTCATTTACTGCACGTGTTATTAAATTCATTCAAAGAGGCCATACCTTGTACAATTTTACGTAAATAATTCATGATTTTCACATGTATAGTTGACGTTATCTGGAAAAGTCACAGTTTATTGTAGTGTTATAAAAGTAATTGCTTTTTGTTATATGTAAAGGGGTCAGATTTAAGTAACGTGTATAATACGTTTTATTGTTTTTTTTCTCTGTAGAGTTGTTTTATAGTGAGTGCGAAGCCCAAGGCTAGCATCTGTGAAAGGGATTCCTTAAAACAAGTATAAAATTCATTTTAAAAGCCGTGCACGGAAAAACTAGAGTAGAAAGAGTAAAATAATGTGGTAGATATAAATTCAGAAAGAGGAATGAGCAAATTGTAAATTGTAGTTGGTGAATGTGTGTTCAGGCAGTCGAGGTGACGACTTTTTTTTTGTTTTACCTTTTTTTCAGTGACCAACTACTTAAAGTGCATTATTCTGTTATATAATTGTGTCACTTATTTTTCATTAAATATGTATGCTCATTTTATTAGTATTTTATCCGATTCATTGTGTCAAGTGTTCAGACCTTTCTCATACCCGAAAGATCCTGCTTCCTGAGAATTTTAAGCTCGCTTCACGAGCATTCATACTAGCACGCTCACACCACGTGTGGAAGGTAGTAGGTGGTTGTGTTATAAAACAAAACAATGAATTATCTTCGTTCAACCTTCACAACTAGAAAGATTATGCTCCACGTTCTGCGAGCCTGAAGCAAGTCAGAACCATTCGAAATTATTTTCTCACACTTTGTCCGCTGAATAGCATCTATTAAGGCACTAATCAATTCTGATATCGGAACTTTAGTTACTACTCTAAAATAGTGACGTTTAAACATATTGAACCGCTACAAAATTTCGCATTTTCACATCGATTGCCCCTCCCCATTCCTTCCGTCATTATAATAATCAAATTACAAAGAAATAGAGGCTGAGATCGCTTTTGTGAATGGATTGCTACTGAAGCTTTTCGAACATATCACAAATAACACCTAAATATTGATACCAGGGTTCAAACAAGAAGTGACACTTGGAAAGGGATCAAAACATTAAACACACTTTCTTAAATGACGAATTTTATTTGCAAAACAGGTATTAAAACATCTTTAAAAATTACAAATCTGAGATAATAAAAAACAATGCTACCATACTAACTCTAATTTATTGAAAATAAATTCAAAAGTTGGAAAGCCAATACAATACTTATATATATAGTATATAAAATTAAAATCATAATATTGACAAGTCAGAAACATAACGGTGTGGACTTTCATACACCATACCAAGAAAAATAAGATCTAGGAACTCAAAGGGTTAATAAAAAACAGTAATATTAGTAACAATAATAATAATAATAATCGTTTCTTTTGAGATATCCAAATCATAGTATCTAAGAACGTTTCTTGTCATAAGAAGACAAAAATATTGTCAGATTACATTCAATGTGTCAAGTCTACAATTTCTGAATGTAGCACCCCATTTATTATCATATGGTACAAGTGATGTTTCAAGAGGCTAGTATTCATTACTTGATGTGGCTACCGACGAAATTAATTATACCTGCCATCTGTCAATAAGAAAACTGTGCATTCAGGCACAAAGTTAAAAACAAACTAGACACATTGCAACTACACTTAGGGCTTCTAGTACTTTTACAATTACGTTAAAAATTTTCTCCGTTCTCTGGCATTTAAAAAATGTATTATCAATTAATTTGTTGATAAGTATCTTCATGAGGCTTCACTCTCCGAAGTCAACGATCCATACTAAAAAATATAGCTTTTACAAATAATCGTGGTCAACGAAAATGTTAAATGTATCAGTTGTTTAAGCAGTAAATATTAACTAGATCAACAAATGAAAATATATTTCATATTTCGCATAAATGAAAAATTCACGGTATCACTGACCTATAAATCATTGCTTCAACGCATGGGTACCCAACGGGGTCGGTATCGACTACCTGGGGGTCAATGGAATGTTGAAGAGGAGTCATAATCAAGGAATCGATTTGGGAGGGGGTGCTATAGCAGAATATGAACTGGAGATTGATAGATATTTGATTTCATTTATTGGGGGGGGGGGGGAACAGTAAAAACCGTATGGCGGACGAGAGAGAATATTTCCAAGTCAGAGAAAAACTCATTGCAACTGTGGACGATCAGCAGATTTGATTTTTCTACATTGCTAATGTGACGCTACCGAATATTTAATCAGTCAGGAAATGAATTTCCCTTATGAGACCTACGTCGCAGAACCCAACATCGTGCGAGTCTATGCCATTCCCGAGCGGAGAGAAAATTCGTTATGCGCAGCTGCGATTTCGTTGAGACCGCGGCACGCCTGCTGCCGAGGGAGAGGTCCAGTTAAGCGAACGCACCATTTCGATTCCCCCTCCCCCCCGAGGGGAACGAGGAACGCAGCGACCGACAGCGGTGCCACAAGCCATCCATGTGTTTTATTTACATTTCGTGCAAGCGAGAGTCGATTACGGAGATTTCCAATAAAAGCTGTTGTAAAACGCTATGTGTTTGGGAGGAATGCAAACCCTTTTACTAAAATCTAAAGAACATTCTGAGCTTCTGAGTGACTGGAGGGGATGACAATGTCTCGGGCGAGCTCGCAAGCGCACGCCAAAAAGGGCAGATACAATCATGAGATAGTAGCAGAAAGAGTTCAGAAGTAGGAGAGAGAAAATGTTGCGTCGGGCGAGTGCCCGCAAAAATTTACTTATTAATTTAATCTCAATAGAGTTCTAAGTCCTCGAATACTCTGCTGCATGCCGATGCAATTTGTTTTTATGGAAATTTTCTCTATTTGATCGCACCTTAGTGCGTGTGCACGACGCATGGCAAATACACCCACACTAGTTCGAGTGGCAGTATTGCACGCATTTTTTAATTACGCGACGCGATTCTAATTTAATCGAGAAGACTAAAATCCGATTAGTATCGCGCGATCTGAGCACCTGAGCACTGGAGCTGAGCTGTCGTGACCTTGTTGCGTCCGAAGAAGACGCCCGTAGTACCAGTACCTCCTCTACACAGCGACACACATAGATCCAATCTAAGGAAAGGACTGAAACACGTCGCCTTTACCTTCCGTGCGCTGTCTCACGACATCCTTACTACCTTGTGCGAGCAAGCGGAGGAGGCCGAACGCGGAGGGGAAGACTCGCCATCGGCCGAGGCACGCATGGGCAACGCGACGCCGTGCCCCTCTTGCCACACCTCCCAATGGGCCTGAGCGCCACGGACACTTGGAGTCAAGTCAGTGCCGTGGCGAACAGAAAAACAGAAGACTGTCAGTGTAGTGCTGTGGGAATGTATGAGAACGAACGGTTATGAATAAATGGTTATGGATATAATGAATGAATGAATGAATGAATGAATGAATGACGCGTGGATGAAAAATAAATTAGAAAAATAATCACCTAGCAAACCCTACAAAAACAAAATTTAGAATTAACAAAAAATAACTATTTTTCGTGTAAGTTAAGTATGCCAAAGTCCCACTACATGATTATTAAATTAGATTTAAGCTAGAATTAAGTTAGTTTTAGTTAGTATTAGCTTTTTTACCTCTTCCTGTTAGCTGCTTAAGCCGCAAGGCAGCAGCGCCATTTTTATGCCAGTATGTAAATAAATTCCCGCCTCCTCAGGTTTACTATGGAGGGGAAACAACGAAGAAAAAAACCTCCTATACCCAAAGATCCGGCCCTACGCCCGACTGACGGACGCCTGATTCGCTCCCTTCGAGACTAGAATGGGCGTTGACTGGGAAAGTGGATTCTCTACAGCTGTGAGGCGTGGTCACCCTCGACATAATGGTGATGTCAGTGGAGTGCCAGGCAATGGCTCCCGTAGCGTCCTTAAGGCATTGTTAATGAAAAGACTCTCGCTCGATAAAAAAGAAAATTAAATAAACTCTCATATTAGGTATTGCCCGCGCACAGGCTATTTTAAATTAACATTTAACTTCAATTTTTCTGTAAATTTAATTTTTAAGATTTTCCTTTGTTAATATTGAAACGAATTAAGGATTAAGGAAAGGGAAATGATATCGCTGAGCTCACGCGCAGGATTTTTTAAATATAATTTGTTTTTTTCTTTCTTTTTTGATTAAATTTTACATTCTTTCTCGAACATTTTTTTACTTGGTATAGTAGCAACTTCCATCCACCACCTATTTCAAGCTCTCGCTGCTTCCTGAACTAGCCCGCACTTGACTCGGGTCTGAGAAGAACATGATGGGGAGAGAAGTCAACAGGTAATTTTTACCTCATCACGGACGGTTCCCCATGACGTGAGGCGAACCTCCGTCGCACGAACAATATAGTAACTCCCCCTCAACTCTACTCTCACCACTACAAACGGACAGCGCAACAAAACGAGGGGCTATCTCAGCATTTGCTCACTTGATCGGGGAAACTGCACAAAAGCCTGATCGAGATTGGAGTCATCACGGTTTACCCACTATCACATTGATTACAATAAATATTAATCATTGTTTCCTGATATACAGCAACAGAACATAAAATAATAAATTACAAATTCATTCCTCTCTTTTCCTATGCCATTCGTTCTTAGGATAAGAGGCATAGCAAGGCTCGTGCTACCAGTGCACCTCACCGGTCCCACGAAGTAAGGAACTTTATTCAGAACCCCCGCAGTGGAATATTGGCAAAGGAAAAAACAAATCGCACTCCATGCTTATTTATTTAAATTCAACATTCATATAGCACGTATATAGCACGTCATACACAGCTTTTAACAGTTTTTTTAAGTAAAATAAATAATTACTAACAGCAATTAGATTTAAACTTCATTTCACGTTTATTTCAGATAGGGGCCACATTTAAAGTTTCAGCACATGAACATTCGAGGACCCAGCCAGTCGATTGATTAGGGGGTTTAAAAACTCTACAAAATATAACTATATGTTCACCACGATTCTAGAAAAATGCTATTATCAGACAAAAAGCTCAACATTTTGTAACCGGTGAACAACAAGAAAGATTAGAAACGCTGCTACTCAGTAGCCGAAGTCTTCGCTTATTAAGAAGAATTTTACCAAAATATTGGTCTCTGAAATGATTCTTTGAGACAGCAATTCTTTGTTATGATTCTGTTTGATGTATATTATAGAGAATAACGTAAGTGGGTGGATGGAGAAAATATTTTTTTTAAAGGGGTCTACGGAAGAAAAAGTTTGAGCATCTCTGCTTTAACCTAACACTACACACTACGCTCCCCCGTAAACGCACACACTCCTAGTCACCATATTGTTCTCTTTCACTGCCGGTCGCAATGACTCCAAAACGGAGTTCCGCGATAACAAACGGCTAAGTAAGCAAACAAAATGACGGGTACACAGCTTCCCTTGCCACACAGGAGGGCTCTCAAACGCCCACAGCACGAAAGAAGAGTGGCTCTCTACCAATTCTTCACAAAACATTAAGGCGTCCAAGCGTTCCGCCAGTTTGTTCTTCGGTTCGCTTTGCAAACGTGGAATAAGTATAAAAGCGAAACGCAACTCACAGACTGCTGCCCGTTGCTCTGCCTGCTGAAGGCAACGAAAACCGCGACCATTACCACGCACCCGGGCGCTGAGCTAGCGACCCGTTCACATCGTGCTCCGCGCAGCTCAGAACGTTACAACGTGCATCAGTGCAGTAGCAGTGAATTAAAGTTTGTGTATCAAACAGTTATTTATACGCCACAAGTGCAGTGAACCGTTTTAAAGTCGTGCTATTGATTTTCCATCATTAATAGTAGCTATCAACCACCAAGCCCTGACCTAGGTCAGAGCATAGCGGGAGCCATGGCGCTCCTGTACAACCCAGCCGAAATGGAAGTCGCCTACGACCAACTCGGGGATCAACACATCCTCGCAGATTCATCAGGCAGCTCCTTCAACCACATCATTGCATCCAGCCAGGACCTGCAGGCAATTAACCCCGATCAAGGAAACGGTATCCCAGCCGCCAACCCAACACAAGGATTCACAAAGGTCAGTCATACCAACGCGGCCAGCGGCCTGCCTAACGGCCAAGCAAGCCACGACCCCGCTAACATGAACGGCAGTGATAAGACCAGTATCAGTGCAAAAAGAGGCCATGGTGACAGTACCCCCCCAGGCAACAATGAACATCCTCCTAAAAAACCAGCCAACAGTGATAATAGTGTGTATGCAGTGCCCGTTGGTAATAGATATGCTCCCTTGGAAAACCTAAAAGACCCTGACTCCAGATTTAATTACATAAACTCTACTCCAATTCAAGATGAAAATGTCAAGATTCCACCAATTTATGTGAATAATATAACAAACATATCCGAATTCAATAGAGAAATAAAAAACAACATCTCTAACCAATTCACCTGGAACATAGTAAACAACCGAATAAAGTTAATGTTCAAAACAATAACTGACTTTAGGAACACAATTAAACATCTGTTAAATACCAAAAGAAATTTCCACACTTATAAAGACCCCGCAAATAAAAAATTCTCCATAGTTTTCAAAAATGTCCATCAATCATTATCAATACAGGAAATCTACGAGGACGTCAAAGAGAAGTACCCCTCGCTTATCAGTGTTACTAGACTCCAAAAAAACAACATACCAATCCCAGTTGTAGCGGCCGAGTTCAACGGCCAGCAGAGCATTGACATAGTACTACAAATAACTGAAATTTGCAATTTAAAAGTGAAAGCAGAAAAAAGACGAAGAATCAAAGGACCAATACAATGCCTAAGGTGTCTAGACTTCGGTCATACTCGCAACAATTGTAACCACAAATTAGCCTGTATCTACTGCTCAGAAGACCACTATTCGGTAAATTGTCCAAATAAAATGCAAACCCCTTTCTGTAAGAACTGCAACGGCTCACATCGTGCAGACATTCGCTCTGACGAATGCCCGTTCTATAAAAAACTAACAGAACCCCACCCCCCCAAACGGAGCTCACGGTGGAGACCTACGCTCAGTAAAAAACGGTACGCACAGCAGAAATGTAGAACCCCCGCCCAAAAATCCACCAACAACCAACCCCAGAACCAGATCCAACAATAACACTTCACCTCGCGTATCTTCTAACAATTTCCCATTCCTCCCACCCACTAATGGCATCCCTAATTTCACTTTCGACCCAACAGCAACCTACAACACTAATCCACCTTATCAACCCAACCAAAACCCTCCAGTAGTAAATAATAGAAACCCCAAAAATTTTTATAATAATAATAATAATAATAATGATAATAATAGTGATAATATTAATTATATTAATAACAATAATGCATTCATATACTCTCTAATCAACTCCATTACAACTCATATCGTCAACATTATCAACTCAATCATCCCAGAAATAATCAGTAACATTCAAACCTCATTGTCATCTTACTTTAACAGCATGGCCCTGCAGCACTAACAAACTAAATCTGCTAAATTGGAATGCCAACGGCATCAAAAATAAGAAAACTGAATTATCGTACTTCCTAAAAGCCAATGATATAAAATTAGCATGCATTACTGAAACACACTTAAAACCAAACGAAACATTTAATTTACCCGGATATAATAATCATAGATCAGACAGAACAAACTCTAATGGAGGCGGTGTTATAATTCTCATAGAAAAATCTGTACCATACATTCAAACCAACTTACCCCTTACCCCTGGAATCGAAACAGTAGCCATCAAATTTCCACTAGACAATAGAATAACAACCCTCATTGTAGCCTACAAACCTCCTGAAATCAAAATTCACAGCACCAATATACGATCACTATTCCAACAAAACACGCCTACAATAGTTGTTGGCGACCTCAATGCCAAAAACGTTAACTGGGGCTGCAGAACTTCCAACACCGCAGGCCGACAACTGAGTAGAATAATAACAGATCTAAAATTGCAAATAATCCCTCCCCCCGAACCAACCCACTACCCCCATGACCATAACAAATTCCCGGATATATTGGATATTGCAATCACCAACACACAAGTCCAAATTCACAGTTCTCCAATATTCGAATTAGATTCAGATCATCTTCCTGTCATCATTTCAACCCAACAAATTCCCCCCCCTCACAACCCCACCCACACTTTAAACACACACATTAATTGGAAAACGTTTAAAAAACTAATTACTAATAAAACACCTCAATTTAAAATATTAAATACCCCACTGGAAATCGAACAAGCAATCTCATACTTAAATAATATAATAATTAACACAGTAATATCCCTGCAAGACAACAAGCCTCCCCATATCACTAAAACATCAAACACAAAACTACCCGAGTCCATTCTAAACTTAATCAAAACTAAAAATAAAACCAGAAGACTTTGGAGTGTAACAAAATCGCCTCACATTAAAAAAGAACTCAACTTACTAACTACACTTACTAAAAGAGCAATAATAGATTTTAACCACTCAACTTATGACAATTTAATACAATCATTGAGCACATCAAACAATTCGCGTTGGCAGTTCACCAAAAATATCCTAAAAAAAGAAAACAACCATACCACCTCTAAACACACCATCAGGTAAAAAATATTCACCAATAGAGAAAGCAGAAGCCTTGGCTGATTACTTTGAGCAATCGTTCACTCCTAACAGTACTCCAACACATTCAGCTCACATGGAAATAACACAAGTAGCATCAGCACCCAATTATAATATTCCAAATAGAATAAAATACAGTTCCCCAAATGAAATTAAGCACATCATCAAAAATCTCCCTCTTAAAAAAGCTCCTGGCCACGATAAAATAAGCAATATTATATTAAAAAACTTGCCTAACCCCACAATAGCCTACATCAATAATATATATATAATTCAATTCTTAGAACAGGATACTATCCAATAATATGGAAAAATTCGAACATAATCCCCGTACCCAAACCCCATAAAAATCATAACCATGCCGAAAGCTATAGACTAATCAGTCTCCTCCCGTCACTATCAAAGATCCTAGAAAAAATAATACTAAAAAGATTTAATAAACACCTAAACATAACACAGACCATACCGAAACACCAATTTGGCTTCACCAATAAATTATCCACCTCACACCAACTACTTAGTATATCCGAACACATCCATACTGCCTTCCAGAACAAACAACACACTATAGCCACCTTTCTAGATATTTCACAGGCGTTCGACAGAGTTTGGCACCCAGGCCTAATATATAAGCTAAAAACCATAGGAACTCCAAATTACCTACTACAAATCATTAAAAATTTTATAGCAGACAGAACATTTACAGTAACAATAGAAAAGCACGTTTCCAATCCCCGCAAAATAAAAGCAGGACTTCCCCAAGGAGCCCCCCTCTCACCCACCCTTTTCAACCTATACACATTCGATTTACCTACCTCACCATACACACATATCGCACAATTTGCTGACGATACTGCCATATTCATGTCCAACCA